>JACEFZ010027366.1:0-252500 GCA_014155875.1 Cepaea nemoralis | reverse complement strand
ATGGGCCACTGGCGTTTCGCTACAATGATGATGATGGTGATGATGATGATGATGGCTCAACGATTCGTCTAGTCATTGAGAATGTCTAGTTGAGAAAATCACCATGCACCATACTCCAATGAACAGATTTCCAAATTGGGTATTGCTCTCTCGGTCACTACACCAGAGTCTGGGCTGAGCTAATTGCATATCAATTTGCCCCAGAATTGCTAATAAATTGTCCGTCTTTTTATGTCATGTTTGCGTAATCAAGACATTGAGTTACAGAATAATAAAATACCACACATTGAAAATATATTGTTTTCAAGCATTTTGAAGCTTGATCCTACAAACTATGCATCACGCAGCAGTCGTTGATACTTTATCAATCAATCAATCAGGTGCCAACCCCACAATGAAGGTTGATAACACTGTCGGTCTCTCGTCTTGATTGTACGTTCTGTCAGACTGTTGTTCATCCATATCTTGATATTATCTTCCAACTAGTATGGCTATCTAACTCTTGCTTTCTTGTCTTCAACCTTACCCTCCTTTATAGTTTTTAAAAGAGTGTTATGTCTATTAACGTTTTGATTATCTCACTTACTTTTATTTTTTATTTCTTTTTAAATTTTTTCCCACAACATTCTTTTCATTACCAGTTTTTCTAGAACATATGTGTTTGATTGACTTTGTTTCCATGAAATGCAAGATATTCTTCTGTATATCTAAATAATCTATAGATCTTTACAAGTTGTACACGCACAGTCTCTCAATCTTATATAACCTGAGCTAGCACACTATCCACACTAAATACACCATTCTGTTTACGAAGGAGAAAGAGAGAGAGAGAAAATGTTCGGAAAACTAAAGGGAGAGATTCTAATACATATAGCATTACATTCTGTTATGTTTCCCCAAGAGAAATAACTCGCAATGGAGCACAATAAATGTTTCTTTGTCTCTATTGACAAAGAACATTTAATATATGGATATGCCGATCACAAGTTTTTTTTTTTTAACCTTTAGTACAGCATTATGGACATCTGATGTTTGCGAAGATTAAATTTTTTGAATAATAAACTGTGTGTAGTCATTTCTCAAACACATAGCGAATCTTACTGCATATAATGTTTAAGTCAGATGTTCGCATCAAGACGTCATGTTTTTTTATGCTATAAAAGTAATGTTTTTGATAAGTTGGTCCAGTCTTTGAACATTCGGAAATTTCTGGTTTCTCTTCACGACGTACAGCTTCTTTAGTGGTTATAGAGACTACTGCAACACACGTTGTATTCATTACGGATTCAAAGAATATGCTTAGCAAGGTGGAGAAAGAATTGTTTCGTGTGGAATGGCTCTCATCGCTTCAGAGGTCACAGATTGTGAGAATTGTATTGATATTTTGCCCTGCGGGTGTGTAGGGGAATGAACAGGCTGATAGGCTGGCAGGTAATGCACCTCTTGGTGGTATCTTGCCTATGGACAAGGGGGAGGTGGTCGTGCGCTTGTGGGACCAGTTGGATAAGGCGGAGGAACAGATTGAGAACCCGTATGTGGAAAGAATGAGATTGCGAGGGATCGGCAGGGGTTATGGAAGAATCTCACAACTGAGGGGGAAGACCAGGAGAACGTTTAATCAGATAGCGCTGGGAACGATTAGTAGTATGTTGTTGATTGTCCATCAAGAATGATGATGACCATTCAATTCATCCACTGGGGTTGAAAGTATGGAACCGTGAGTTCTAAGATGGCTGATAAGGCCTATTTTGGCTCGAAATGTTCTTTGACAATGACGACAAAGAATGCTTGACGTTTCTGGAGGAGGATTTCCTGCCGTGGTTTTCCTGTCCTGCCTTTTCTTCACAGCTCTTGCAGTCCTGGTTGCCTCGCACGTGACTGCACCATTGCGTAATGATGCGCGCCACGAATTTCGGTCTCGCTGCAGTCTCCCAGGTGTCATGATGAATTCCAAAAGCATTCAGTGAGATTTTCAGAGTGTCTTTAAAGAGTTTCCTCTGGCCGCCTTGGGAGCGTTTACCACAACGCAACTCGCCGTAAACAATTTGTTTAGGGAGCCTGTGATCTGGCATGCGAGTCAAGTGACCAGCCCAGCGAATCTGATTCTTCATCAGTAGAGTGTGGATACTGTGCATGGACGCTCTTTCTAAGACTTCAGTGTCTGGGATCTTGTCTTGCCATTTAATTTTCCGTAGCTTTCTTAGGCAGACTGTGTGGAAGTGGTTTAATTTCCTAGCGTGTCGCTGATAAACAGTCCAGGTTTCACAAGCATATAGCAGTGTGGATAATACAACTGCTTTGTAGATTTGTTGTTTTGTTTGCAGGCATATTCCATTTCTGTCCTATACATTCTTGTACAGTCTGCCAAAGGCCGCACTGGCCTTGGAGATTCTTGCATTCACTTCGTCATCAATAGTGGCAGCTTGTGACACAGTGCTGCCAAGATAGGTGAATTTGTCCACAACACTCAGTCTATGACCATTCACTTTGATATTCGGCACAGTGTGATTATTCCCTGGAGCTGGCTGGTACATAACTACAGTCTTCTCCAAGTTGATATTGAGCCCAAAGTTGGCACAGGCATGTGAGAAAGCTGAAACATTATGTTGCATGTCCACTTCTGAGTTGGCGTATAGAGCGCAATCATCAGCAAACAGGAGCTCTCTGACGGTGTCGCTGTTAATTTTGGTTTTAGCTTTCAGCCTTCTGAGATTGAATAACTTTCCATCCATGCGGTAGTTGATGTCTATTCTACTCTTGTTGTTCTCGAAGGCATTCGTCAACATAGCTGAAACCATGAGGCAGAACAGTGTTGGTGCCAGGACACATCCTTGCTTCACTCCATTGGTAACAGAAAAGAGCTCAGACAGTTCATTATTTTCCCGTACTTGTCGTATTTTATATACGTGTCGTCCCTGGGGTGAGGGGTATCAACACCGACATCCTTTTAACCCCAAATCCTTATCCTGAGAATCTCCCAGCTTTCTGTCCACAACACCCCGTCAGTCCCTGGATCCCTCTCTCTCTCTCTCTCTCTCTCTCTCTCTCTCTCTCTCTCTCTCTCTCTCTCTCTCTCTCTCTCTCTCTCTCTCTCTCTCTCTCTCTCTCTCTCTCTCTCTCTTACCAATGGACCATGCCCCCTCTCATTCTTTTCCAAAACATACTCACACAACACTAGCTTTTTAAAAAACTGACAAAAACAATTTAATAAAGAAAAGTGTCAGGTGTGTGCAAAGTGTATGTGTAGAATGTCTGTCGTATAATCTACGTGTATGTAGAGTCAGACCGAATAGCTCAGGAGCAAAGTCTGTTTCCTCACTGTACTGGCCACACAACAGCACCATATATGATGGACAGAAAACCTCACCCAAATGATGTGTCTCTCAGGCCAAGTGTCGACTTCCTCCGATAGCTCTTGAACAGTCCGGATGCTTGGTCATCAATAGTGGAAACAGTCCAATATTGATCATCAATCTAACACACACAGTGTAAATACTCTTTCATAAAAGTTCTGGGATCAAAGAATCCTAAAATTAATGTTACTGTCACTTTGGAAAAAAACCCAATGTTAGTATTTTACTGTTCATAGGAATTCCCAAAATGTAACACACACAGTTAATCGGTAATGATTGGAATTCACCAATTGTAACACATACTGTTAATTGGTAATGATAGGAATTCACCAATTGTAACATATACTGTTAAGTTTCCAGGAATCTAGATCTACTAATGTTCCTGGTACAGGTGTTATTGTCAGTGTCTTGATTTTAATGTGATGTAACCTATCACCTAGGAAACACTCTTATATTATCATCGTTTCCTGCTCAGCAGAGGCCAGGTTCCTGCAGACCCTCTGGGTTATGGGCCCAGTGCAAAAGCCTCTCAGTAAACTCTGCCTTCAATACTCGAGCCATGACTTTTCTTCCAGCTGGTGGTAACTATGGTGGAACCTGTTGAAGAGAGAACACACCTGGTGAGAGCAACCCGATTCCAACCTTTATTAGGTGAGTGTAGGCCACCGGCCGCACTCAGAAATATAACAGAGAACCAAACTCTGTCATAAGGCCGAGGAGCTCATCACATCGGTCTGAGTCATGGTAAGACAAGGAAAGACTAAAGGAAAAGGGCAGAAACCCAGCAGATGCCCTACTGGAAGATCCTACCATTTGACATTTCCTTCATCCCTCCCCCCCCCCAACCATCCTCAATCTCCCTAAATATCATCCCACTACATTGCCCTTAACTCACTGAGTTAAATGATATCTCACACCAGCTAGTTTAAGCTACGCGATAGGCTACTGTTGCCGACGCTCTTATAATACGTTCTATCAACGCACATTACTACACTCGATTCCTAAGAATAATCTAATGTAGGTTTATTTACTTAATTACCATATATGTATTCCAGTTTGAAAATTGAGACTATTGAATAACACAATGGTTAAATGTCCACCGATGCAAATCAACATTAGACACTATAGTCTCTCTCTAGAAACAAACTAAAAATATTGCACACGTCCGTAGCGCTTCACAACTTTTGGTCGACTAACCCCAAAGTTGTTTACCTCAACTGATTTAATACTGGGTCTGAGTGACGTCACAAAACTGTCTAGACACTAGACAGTCTAGAATCTATTTTTCCCTCTCCTGTTTAGACTGGGTGGAAACAACCCGCCGTCTATTCCGCTTTCATCTGGGGACCTGTCCCGGCACTTCAAAAAGTCTTGCCGGCCTGTGATCTAGAGAATTCTTGTTGCAGGCTATTTGTACAAAATGGATAACCTCAGCGAAAACAAATAACAACCATGATAAACTGAAAGAGCTAATTATAATTGACAAAATTATTAGCACAATTCCGACACCTTTTTCTAAATTTTTGAGACAAATGGATTGTAAAACCATCCAAGAAATCGAAAATAAAGGGAGCGCATATTTTACAGCGAACCGCGATATTTTTCAGCTAAACATGAGTCAAAATGAAACAGCAGCGGTTACAAACACAAAATTTTCAAGACCAAATGGAAATAGGTTCAAACAACGCTCTAAGTTCACAAAACCAGTCATGTGCCAGTATTGTCATCTGACGCACGAACAGATCGCGATGTGTGACAAATCACCAAATTATCCACATCATCTTCAAATAGTAGTGGAAAAACAAAGGAACAAAAGGAACGCATATCAGAGAGCGGTTAAATGTTTTTTTTTGGTTCTAGCTATGGACATTTTTCATCAGTTTGTGATGGGAGAAAGATGATGAAGCAGGCCAATGCCGCATTAATTGACACATCCTCGGATGAAGAAACTGAACAACAGAACGAATGTGACATCCAGAATGAAAGTGCGAGTGAGTCAGGGAATGCAGTAGACATCATTAATACCATCTCTGATAACAAGTGTAACACCTGTAGAAAATTTCAGCTAGATACAACTTTGTTATGTGGCCACACAATCCCAGTTTCTAACGAAATGGCCAACGCAGCCTTATCACCAACAGGCAAGTTAAATTATTCAACAGGTTTTGTTAACAACAAACAATGTACATTAATACGAGATTCCGGGGCGACTCTTTGTGGAATTAAGAGAACATTAGTTAACGACAAAGACTACACACACAAATACGTAACGTGTCGCACATTCGCAGGCACAATTGAAAGATACCCCCTAGCACTGGCCGAAATTCGGACACCTTTTATATCAGGACATGTGCTATGTGCAGTACTAGAAAATCCTGCCGCTGAAATCATCCTTGGATATCTTCCCAACATAAGATCTTGCTCTGAAAAGGAAATCAGAGAATGGGAACAGAAAAACTGTATCCAAAAACCAAACAGCGATTCCAAAGTGAAAAGCCACGCATGCTTGTCTCAAACTGCCAAAAGCACAAGGGAGACAACCGATGACGTAATTCGAAATGAATTCACAGAGGTGCAAAATACAGGGGCGGTGGAATCTTTCAATGATACCATCAAATTAACACCTCGAACTGAGGACGCCATCGATCCACAAATTACTGAGCCTGTAAATGTGCAACAACACACACAACACGCTAACATAGTAACAAGACAAACAACACACAAAACCCACACTGACCAACTTCAGGAAGCACTACAGATCATTTCACCTCATATTATCACCACCGAGTTGATAGAAGAACAAAAAGCAGATCCAACCCTTTCACCATATTTTCGGCTAGTAGGATTAAAGCCAAAATTAACTAAAAACGCTTCTTGGACATTTAAATTAAATAACAATGTTCTAACAAGATTATATACCAAAGATCAAACCACGATACAGCAAGTGGTTCTACCTCAGTCACATCGTGAAAAAGTGCTACATATAGCCCATGACTCACCTTTTGGAGGTCATATGGGTTACGAAAAAACCAAGGCCAGAGTCCTGGGCCAATTTTATTGGCCTAAATTTTGCCGTGACATAAAAACCCACTGTAAATCATGTGATACCTGTCAGAAACTAATAAAAAAGGGAAAAACCCTACGGCAGAAATTCAATCAACCACAACTGCCTCGAGGCCATTTCAAATCGTGGCGGTTGATTTAGTAGGTCCTTTGAATCACATCTCAAACAAAGGATATAGATATATTTTTACACTTGTTGATTTATGTTCAAGATGGGCAGAAATGATTCCATTAAAATCTATCTCCTCTAAGGATGTGACGGACGTATTATTACAGATATTCTCCCGTTTTGGCTTTCCGGAGAAGATAATATCAGACAGAGGAACACAATTCATATCTAATGCCACCCAATCGGTAACTAAGTTACTAGGCATAAAACAATGTTTTACAAGTCCCTATCGACCGTCCGCGAACGGAATTTGCGAAAAATTAAATGGGGACCTAAAACATATGTTATCCAAAGTGACAGCTGAAAATCCAGCCGATTGGGATATACTTCTCCCAACGGTGCTGTTCGCATACAGAGAAGTCCCACAATCAAGTACGGGGTTCTCTCCGTTTGAATTGATATATGGAGCGAACCCAAGAGGACCTCTCACTATTTACAAAGATATAATATCACAACCTGTAAACACCCAATTACCAGTTTCTACCTATGATTTGGTCACTGACACCAGAGACAAAATCATTAGATCCTGCATACTGGCCAGAACATCATTACAGGAGAAAGGTTTTAGGTACAGGCAGTACGCCAACAAAGGGACAAGAACGATTGTATTACAACCAAATCGAGATATTTTACTATTACTACCTGACAAGAGAGATTTACTATCAACCTCTTGGCAGGGACCATTTACAGTTGTGAGAAGGATTTCGAAAGTTGATTACGAAATTTCTTTGAATGGAAAGTTGAAAATATTCCATGTAAATATGTTAAAACCATACTATTCTAGAAATGACAGTGACACGAACAACCAGATTGACAAGAATGACAACAGAAACGAAACGACAAATACCCGACTGAATGACACCTCGACAAACGAAGCATCGTTAACGACTCATTCTTGTGACAACGAAGACGACGAAAACATATTCACAGTACCGACAATGTGGGATAACGACAAGTACGACCAATTTACCGACACATTGACAACTATTAGTCTCGACGACGACGACAATGACATTGAAGACAATTTACAAACAGTAGCATCAGTAATAAATCAGACGGACATAGACAATACGGAAATTCCAGTACCAATTATGAACGACGACAGTACTATGAAGGACATACAAATCTCTGACACTTTGACACAACAGCAGCGACAAGACATTCTGTCTCTTCTGAACGACTATAGAACTATCTTCTCAAACAAACCTGGACGGACTGACAAAATAACACATTCAATTGTGTTGACAGATCTGACACCGATCAAATGTAGACCATATTCGATTCCTTTGCATTATAGAGCAAATTTAGATAAAGAAATTTTGGACTTAGAGAAAAATAGAATAATACAGAAATCTGTGTCCCAGTATTCTTCGCCAATTGTCCTGGTGAAAAAGAAGGACCAAACCATTCGTTTGTGCATAGACTATAGAAAGTTAAATACTATAACCACGACAGATGCTGAGCCAATGAACAGCTGTGAAGACCTCATCTTGAATATGTCTCAATCATCCTTATTTTCAAAGCTTGATTTAGCTAAAGGTTACTGGCAAGTACCACTAGACCCCTCTTCAAGGCATATAACGGCATTCGCTACACCCCTTGGGCTGTACGAATGGAAATATCTTCCGTTTGGTCTCAAGAACGCTCCCGCCACATTTGTTAGGTTAACTAGACTGCTATTGCACGGCATCAAGGACGTGCAATCTTATATTGATGACATATGTATCCATTCTTCAAACATGACTTCTCACTTACTAACACTCCAACAAGTCTTTAACCAAATTTTTCGTTTTGGACTTACTATCAAACCTTCCAAGGTTGAACTAGGCTATAACCAGATAGACTTCCTAGGTCATAGGATTTCCGAAGGCAAACTGTTGACAGATGATAAAATAGTATCAAAAATTCTCAACCTAGAAGTTCCAACTACAAAGAAGCAGGTGAGAAGCTTATTAGGTCTCATAAACTATTATGCCAAGTTTATACCACACTGGGCAGAACTCACATCAGTTTTTTCTAGTCTGTTGACAAAAGATCATCCAGAAAAATTTTGTAAGAGTATCCGCTTAGAGGATGCAATGTGCAAATTGAAATCAATTTTTTCTAACCCACCAGTATTAAGATTACCAAACATAGATATACCCTTTATTTTGACCACAGATTCGAGTGCTATCGCAATTGGAGGATGTCTGATGCAAGAATATCAGGGCTTGAGACATCCGAAACTCTACGTCAGCCGCAAGCTAAGAAAGGCAGAGATCCATTACTCCACAGTTGAGTTGGAGGCATTAAGTCTACTTTTTTGTATGCGTCGATTATCTAAGTTCCTCTTAGGTTCGCATTTTGTTGTTTTAACCGATAGTTCGCCGCTAGTTAGTGGTACTTAAGCAAGGTGTGCCAAAGAACCATCGTTTGGAAAGATGGTGTCTTCTTCTTCAAGATTTCGACTATGAAATCCGCCATATCAAGGGCACTGATAACATTATTGCTGATTTTTTATCACGGCAAACTAATGCACCAGCAGACGATCACTAGGCACATTAATTATTCGCCATACAATAATCTGTGATATTTTAGTCTGTGGCATAGAACAGTGTACCTCTACACCTACTAGAGAACTTTCATTCAGAAGTAACAACGCCCAAGTGTATAGGTTACGTATAACACCCACGAACATGACACTTTGAGAACCCTATATTACCAATTGCCAAAGTGTTAAAAACAATCCGAGCGATATATAAGATCTGTGAAATGATTTCAACCAGTGAACTGACATTCATCTGTAAAGATTAAGAACACTGCATACTCGCTATGGCTAAGAAACTTCGCAAACAGCCGGAATAGAACTACTTCGATTACAACATGCAAGTGACAGCTATATTAACTGTTAACGTTGATGTCACGACACACGGACAACAGGAGGACAACACACACATCGTCGATGGACTTAGTTAGTTAGTTAGTTAGTTAGTTAATTAGTTATTTATTAGTTAATATGTATTACACTTGTATTTAATTATGTATTTAAAATATGTCAACCTATAACTTGTATATTTTCTACCATATTATTACAAGTATTTCCACTCATAGGTGAAATATTTTTCCTATACAATTTTTTCCATTTAAATTATAAACCATTTTTTGAGTACACGTACAAAAAGTACTTGTTACCTTAAAGGGAACATATCGCCTAAGCCATTTTTCTAAGGGCAATAATACTTACCGTAACTTTATTTATATATTTTAACAAAATACTATTGTGTATGAAAGATGGATGAATGACAGAGTGAATGAATTAAATGAGAGAGCGATATACTGAGCGGACAAATTGTACGCAAAACGTATTTATTTTAATTTGTCTGCGTCTTTCATGTAAAAATGTATTACCTGTCTAATTGTTGATACATGTTTAGTATTTAACACACTACATCTAAGCACCACTGCTTGGAATACCCGATCATGCATTACACACATTGGTGTAATTCATGACAAGAGATATCCCAACTCGTGACGCTTGGAGATAAACCACACTGTGAGCACACACTTTATACAAACTCAAAACTGAACACTAACAATTAAAATACAGTCACTTTATTAGAAACTACAACATATCAGTCAATACACGAACAAGCCAACAGGAACACGTAGTCAGATGTGATAAAACAACAGCATAACTACATATTCAGCATTATGCAACATACGGAAGTAAAAATGTATCGAAATACACACACGAGACAAGATGTGCAGGTGTACTTAAATAGCCAAGACATTTGTCTAGTTAGAACTCTCTTACACAGAGTTTTAATATCTTGGTATAATATGGATACTTGAGAAGGGCGCGGTTGTAAAAACAACTGGGAAACGTCACGGAACTTCGGTCAGATAAGCATGTTTAAGGACATAGAAGAGAGAAACCTCTTCAGCAATCATCTTAAAGTGGTGTATGGGAGAATACATGAGTTGGTGATGCAGATATGTAAGTTGCCAAGTTACTATCCACCAAACTACAAACACCGACTTTATGTGATCCTGTGACAGAATTAGTACAGAACTAATTACCATATAAGAACCCATCAAAGCAGGGGGGAGGGGGACTCCTGTCACAGCCTCACATAGGGACGGTACCAACATAAAAGTAAGAGATACTGGCGAAGGGACAGAACTCCAGCAAAGGGGAAAGAATCGAGTCACTCGAAGGCTCGAATAATCCAGAGCCTTCTCGAAGGACCGGTCAGTGTGTCCACAGCCCCGTGGACACTGATGGGGCCCGCCGATTGCGGGGTCCACGAGAAACTCAGGGAGAGTTGCCACCCGTGTCGGATTGCGACACGTGTGGAAGAACAGACACGGACTGGACATCGAGGAAGCAACAGGGCTTACCTTAAGGGGACTTGATAGTAGACCCAATTGTATTTAGGGGTCTTAGACATATGTTTAGATAGCTGCTAGAGTTATTGTGTTAATCATGTTCATTGTAAACTCCTGTGATACGCAACTTGTTGAATGCTGGCTTGTGAAAACTCGCTTCGCCAGCGTACTGTAATATACATGTAAATAAATTTTGCTAGATTGTATCTGAACGGAGTTTGTTGCCTGTATGAGCCCGAGTTTCAATCCCCTAGAGATCTAGGACGGTGACACCACAACAAAAGATCCTGCCGACTTTTACCCAGACAATCCGTCTACAACTTCAAAGGATGGCTGCCGCCAGTCGACGTATTGCGCGACAGTTTTTCCTCGATCAACAACACATTAAAGAATTGCCGGCTTTGTGGTAGACATTTGGCGCGACATTTTGTCATCGATCGACATTCCAAGATGTTATGTGACAGTACTCTTGCCTGCATACCATCATAAAATAGCCGCACTATTTGGACAAACTTTCGTGGACAGCCATATTTTGCCATAATCTTCCACAGTCCTTCTCTGCTGACTGTTTCAAAAGCCTTGGTAAGGTCAATGAAAGTGGAGAACATTTCGCAGTTCTGTTCCTGACATTTCTCTTGCAGCTGCTTTGCAGCGAAAATCATGTCAACAGTTCCTCAGTCTTTTTCTCTCAGGAAGAAGACCTTGATCGAGATGGGACGTGAGGCGATTGAGAAGAATTCTGGCGAGTATCTTCCCTGCAATTGAAAGCAAGGAGATGTCACAGGATTGGCGGTTTACTTTACTTTTGTAAAGGCGGACTATTGACGCATCCCTGAAATATTGTGGCATGGTCTCGTTCACCCATATGTTTGTAAAGACTTGGTGAAGCTGCTCTGTTAGGACCGGCCCACCTGCCTTGTATATCTTTGCTGGGATGGAGTCAGGACCAGGTGCCTTGCCGCTGGAGAGTTGCTGGATGGCTTTGTTTACGTCCACTATGGTTGGCAGGTCATCAAGTGTATCATTGGTGGAAACTTGATGAAGGCAGTTGATGGTTTCATCATCGAAAGTAGTATGACTCTTCGCTGGCTGTTGAACGAGGGGCTGAGGACGTATGGGAGTGTCCTGAGTGCAGAGATGTGGTTCTTAACTCAACTCAACAACTAGTGGTTTGTGTGGTGATACATTCTTTTTCATCTATCAAATTTCAAGTGTGTTATTCTAAAGAATATTGATTGAAAATGACAAGTTCATCTCTAACACTGACGTCAGATGTGCTCAACAGAAACCTGCTCCACCGCTCGGGTACAATTGTTGTGTCTCTCTCCGGCCCTGGAGCCGCCGCCAAGTCAACGCCAGCGTTCATAGCGAGCGCACTCGCTGAACTGGCTGGCGTGCCGCTAGGTGCGATGGCCAGTCTACACAGGTATGAGTCACCAACACGGTGGTTCGTGACTTTAACAGAAGACATTCATGTTAAACTGTACGATAGGCTACACCGGGTACAGTTACAAGTACCGAATTTGGACATCAATATTTGTCTGGAGCATGTAGACAAAGAAAGGCAAAAACTTACTTTGCATTGGATCCCAGCGGTAATGAAGATAGAGGGTGTGAAGGCAATCGCCGTACATGCCTCTGGGGACCCGAATGTGGAGGTATTTCCACTAAAAAAAAACTCTAGAGGTAAATGGGGAGCCTCATGTAACCCCGTCCAGGACATAACCCATTACATAAATCTAAACATAACAGGGGTTACCAAAAACACTCACAAAATTCTGATAACATTGCCCAGCAGGAGAACTGCTTGTCATGTGTGTGGTATGGACGACCACTGGTCCAACAAATGTCCAGCCAAAAATTCAAACAAGCCTGTTGTGGCACAAGAAGATGTAATAAATGTTCCACCTCTGAGAAGGCAAGGACCAGCACAACATCAACAAAACGAACAACGCGGAAAACAATTTGAACAACAGCCCACACAACAAGAAAAACAACAAACGGATACGCCAACAGACAATCAAGAAAACTACACTCTGGCAACGCAAACAGAAGAACCCTTTACAACTGTTTTCCACTCCAAAACCAGAAAAAGACAACTACGAGGATTAAGTCCAAACTCAACAAGCAGTACTAAGGAAGAAAAAGAAGAAAACTCGCCAACCAAATCAACGCCAAAAAAAAGAAGGAAAAACAATCCGAAAATACTGAAGAACCCATCAGCAACGACACCTTTGATGGTAAAACTAAATCAGAATTGACATCTAAGAACACTACTGACACTGACACTGACAACGAAAAAGATGGCCTACAGTTTTAACACCTACAATCAGATCACGTCTGCACCAAGACAGCAACAACAACAACAACAACAACAACAAATAATTATCTCAACTAGACAACCTGGTTCGTCTCTGATTTCTTATTACTGTTAGTCAACAATATCATTTGCTTGTTTTGATTAATTTATGATGACTAATGATATTATTATTATTAGGCTGAACATTTCAGGTTTACGCACAAAACAAAAACACATCGTCACACTCATACACAAATACAAACCCGACTTCATTCTCCTACAAGAAACAAACATATGCGAATACACACACGCAAAGCAAATCACTACACAATTAGTGTTCAGACACTGATGCTTCAGCCTGTCGACACATCGTACAGGTTCTGGAAACGCCATACTGTAGACTTAAGACAAATGGGAAATTACTGGCAAACACAAGGACGACCAAAGAGACATTACCATCATACATGTTAGAAACAAAACACACATATACGCTTTAGTCAATATACATGCCCCAGCAAATTACAGCTACCAACCACAATTCTTCGAACACTTAGAAAACCTATTAGCACAGACATTCAGAGGGAGGCATGTTGTTTTAGCAGGTGATTTTAATTGTTGTTTAGCTTCGGCTGACATAATAGGCGGGGAAGTGAAAACGCAGTTAAGAAGAGCTGGCCGAGACGACATGAATCAGCTCGATACATTGCAATACATAATTGACACACATAACCTAGTAGACGCATTCAGGCACAAACACCCACGATAGAACGCACAGAAACCATGCACATAACAGATCATCTAGGTTAGATAGAATATATGCACCAACAACAAACCACATAACACAAACTAAAGACCTAAAACAACTCTCCAGTATACAGACCACAAAGCAATACTAGCACACATCACTATAAATAACACACCCACACAGCCTTTCAAACGATCACCACACTCGAAATTTAACACCACATTACTCCAAAACACAGAATATATACAATATGTGACAGATCTGATACATTCATACACTGATAGTATACCTACTGACAACATTAGACAATACTGGGACTTACTGAAAAACACAATACGGAGCAGGACATAACAACTAGCATCCATCATACACAAGCGTAGACTACAACAAGAACAGATCACACGAACAGCAATACATTTAACAAAGCAAACCAACAGAAACTCACCATACTTGCATGCATTAGAAATGCTACTGGAACAACACCAACAGCACAGATATTTGGATGCGCTAATTAGAACAAAACTCAACACCATCACACAAGAGACACCCATCAAACAATACATGGCAATATAACAAAACATACAGCGTAGCAAACAGATAAACACAATAATAGACATGCAAGGAATCACACAAACAGAAACCACACGTATAACAGAAGCATTCCAGCAATACTATAGACACTTATTTACAGCAGAGACAGTAAACACACAAATACAAGATAGCTTCTTACAATATACAAAAAAGATATCAGACAGAGACAAAGAGATATTGGACACACAATTGACATTAGAAAACATAACACATGCACTTAGTAAAATGAACAAAGACAAGACACCAGGACCAGACAGATTAACAGTAGAATTCTATCAACAATTCTTTCCTATCATAGGTAACCTTCTTCTAAAAGTCCATCAAGAAGCCTTTGAAAAACAAGAATTCCCTGATAGTTGCAACATATCTCATATAACATTTATTCACAAAGCAAAGACAGACAAGACACAACTGAAAAATTACAGACCATTTTCACTTCTTAACACAGATTACTAAATTCTGGCCAAATCAGTAGCACACAAAATCACACAATTCCAACCAAAACTAGTACACCCAAACCAGCAATGTAGTGTACAGCACAGGGATATACAAAACCACACACACCTCATTAGAGACATTATAACATACACACACCAGAAAGACTGTCAATCCTCGCTCTTTTCTTTGGACCAAGAGAAGGCCTTTGACAGAATCGCACATTATTATTTGCACAAAACCCTAGAACACTGCAATATAGGACAGTACTACAGAAAGTGTATACATATTTTGTATAACAACCCTGAAAGCAAAGTCTTAGTGAACCATTCATTGACTGCTAGCTTCAGACTGACAAGATCTGTAAGACAAGGGTGCCCACTACCACCACTTCTGTATATACTGACATAAGAGCCATTATTAGAAAAGATCAGACAAGATACCAGCATTAAAGGCACTTTCATACAGGGAATAGGAGAGCAAAAGGTCATTGCTTATGCAGACTATATTGCATTCTTCCCTACAAGCAACACATCTATCAGAAACATACTGCACACCTTCTCACACTTTGGGAAAGACAGTGGAGCCAAAATTAATATACAAAAATCACAAATTATGGGCCTGGGAAAGTGGAAACAAAAGTCTGATTTCCCTGCAGACCTAACACATACACACAATATGAAACTGTATGGGATCTCATTTCCATGTGACCCAGAACAATACAAAAGTAAACATGGCTGCAACTAACACAGCAGATCACAGACATATACACAGCTATAAATACAAAACAGCCACAATATTTGGTAGAAGCATAATAGTTAACAAAAATAATATATTTAGTGACAGTGTTAAAGTATCCAAAACTGACAATCAAAGACATAAATAAACAGAAAAGACATTTCATATTTAGTAAGACAATACACATCATGCAGAATAAATCTCTCATACAGGACAAGAAACAAGGAGGAATAGCACTTCAGGACATAAAAACAAAAATACAAGCACTAAGAATCAGACACAAAGGCAATATTATCAGACATCCAGAACAACATAGATTAGCATTATATTATATAGCACACAAAATAAAACATCTCACAAAACTAAACAATGCAGCATTACATTATCAGGGCATATACCATCTTTCTATCACACTTGTATACAAGCAATACAAGGACATGAACATTTAATACATGAAACAACACGAACAACATGAACAATGTGCAAAATGAAATAAAATTGAAATATTTTTGTCACTTGAAACGTCACGAAAGTTTGGAGAGAACAATAATGGAGGGGTATATGCCTGGGAAGAGAGGAAGAGGAAGGCCAAAGAGAAGATGGGTACAGGATGTGGCTGATGATCTCCGGATGGGTGTATCGGACGCGGGACATCTTGCTTGTGATAGAGAAGTTTTCCAGAAGGTGGTTATAGGAGCGCGGTTCTGTAAAGGGCATGCTACTGAATGAATGAATGAATGAATGAAATATATTGTGTGGGGGGGGGGGGGGGGGGGGGGGGGGTTGTTGTTGTCAGGTTTAAGTTCTTCCCATTGTGTTTAATACCCAGACACTATTACAACTTTGGCCCAATTATCACCCCCTGGACAGGTCATGGACTCTAATTGCTAGTTATTAATCTCCGCTTCTTGTCCCAAACAAAAAGTGTCATAGACATTTACAAGGCACGAGAGCGTCACCATGTAATTTGATATCAGGCCAGCAACATCAAACATATGATCCTTCACCTCTGTAACTATGTGAGTTATATATATGCTATAGGCAAGCCACATTTTTAATGGGAATGATAATGTAGAGGTTATTGCCCAAGCTCACGGCAATCAATGTACTGCTATCTCCAGAGAGATAGTTCAAGATAGAATGTGTGTGTGTGTGTGTGAGAGAGAGAGAGAGAGAGAGAGAGAGAGAGAGAGAGAGAGAGAGAGAGAGAGAGAGAGAGAGAGAGATGGACAGGTGTAACTGCATTCCGCTTGTGGAGGTGGAAATGAAGCAATGCAAGGAATGTGTGTTTACTTGCACTATGTCATAAATATTATATTATCATAACTGTAAATGTATGTATTTGTTTTATTCTCCCATGTGGCACTTAACATTAACAATAATAAACGGCAACGCTCTGTAATATATTCAAACAAAAGAAACACACATGTATGAAATAAACGTTTGAAAAAAAAATGTTTTACTAAAGATTTTCGTGGAGAGGAGCAATATAATGAGTCTAAAGACTATTTTTCAGAACCTACAAAGGGTGTTTTGAAATAATTGTTACAAATAGTTTAAAATGTTCGTACTACCATCTTATGTTATGCCGGTTCACCATCTTGTATGTAAGTAAATATTACCGTTACCAGCCATTTTCACGAGTTTGTAAGAAATTAAATTTCACACGTCACTCAAAAACTTACATATGACAATGCTCCATAGCACAAAATGAAAATTTATAAATAAACGGCAACATCTTGAATATACACTATTCACACTAAATACACCATTCTGTTTACGAAGGAGAAAGAGAGAGAAAATGTTCGGAAAACTAAAGGGAGAGAATCTAATATATATAGCATTACATTCTGTTATGTTTCCCAAAGAGAAATAACTCGCAATGGAGAACAAAAAACGTTTCTTTACCTCTACTGACAAAGAACACTTAATAAATGGATATGCCGCTCACAATTTTCTTGTATCCTTTGGAATAGCATATATGGACATCTGATGTTTACTACAGATTTAATTTGTTGAATAATAAACTGTGTGTAGTCATTGCTCAAGCACAAGCGAATCTTACTGCATCTAATGTTTAAATCAGATGTTCAGATTGAAAAATTATTGTGGGTTTATTTTTATCCTAAAAAGTAATTTTTTTCCGGCCTGTTTTACAGGCCAAAAGATATCGCACAAGTGCCCAACCCATCACAAACAAATCCTTTGCAATTGTGATTAAAGCGATAGCTTGTTCTTCTTCTTTCGTTCGCTTGAAATATGTCTATAACTGCAATGTTGTCTCTTGTATGAATCTAACAGTCTTTCTTAGTTCACTCAACGGTCCATAGAGTTTATCTTCCACTGTTGTCTCTCTAGGCCAGAAGGTTCGCCTGGATATGTTGTAGTTTGGGCAGTCCTGAAGTATGTGCTCTGCTGTCTGCGATGCCAAACACATGTGCATATGGCTGCAATTGGTACCGATAAAGCCTTGGTAATGGTTAGTATCAACCATGGCGTTTATGCAAAACTGAAGGAAGATATCCCATCTTTAATCCTCATAAAGCAGAGTCCATGGGAATATCGATATATGAAGCCCATAATTGCAGCCATAGTTTTAAGTGCATTGGGTCCCTTTTCTCCGGGGCATGCCGGTGTGCTGGGGAATGAGCAGGCAAACTGATTGGCTGGCTCAGCAAAACTTGATAAGGCAGACGTAGTTGCGGCCTTGTGGTAGCACGTGTACACCTCGGAGGGGCAAATGGATTACCATGGTCTGCCAAAAATGAGGCAGCGAGGAGTGACGAGGGAATCTGGCCGACGCTCGACGCTCAGAGGAAAGGCGAGACGGGCATATAATCAGATTGCTATTGGTACTATTGGTGTTGGAACTCTTCGCTGGCTGCTGAGGATGGGGAACGAAGCACTTATGGAATGTCCCGAATGCTGTGATTTAGGTTCCTAAATCAATCAATCAATCAATCAATCTTGAAGGCAGAGCGGATCCTGACGTACTCAAAGATCCCAACGTCGCTGCCGGTGGTGACAACTGAGGGCAGCGAGATACCACACCAGGTATCGAATAAACAAGAAAACACAACAACCTGAAGGATTCATTCCAAGAATCACTCAATGTTCCAGATGCCAGAGAGCCGACCACAGCAGAGCAACGTGTCGCAGTAAGACGGAAATATGCCGACACTGCGCCGATCACCACGCCTTCAAGGAGTATCCACTGGCCAAGCTGGACACCGACTTCCGAGCACCCAACAACAAAAGAAAGTGCGCCAACTGCCTGGGCACGCATGGAGCAAGATACCTGGGCTATCCGTACCTCCAAAGACACAGAAACGTCTTAAAGATCACCATCACCAGGAAGACACCATATAGGGACGCAATGCGAAGGTGCGAGACATCCACGCGCATTTCGCAAGCGCAAAGAGCACAACTACAAAGCCAGATAGACGAGTTAAAGAAACAAGTCAAACCACTTCAGACACCGGCACCGACCAGCGACAATGAAAAACTATTTGCTGAAATAAAGGAGATCCACCAAAACATCAAACAAGAGGTGGAGCACATGATCCAGATGACCAAGAAAAATGAAGAGATTCTACGAGACATCAAGGCGGAGAGAGAAATGCAAAAAAAAAAAAAAAAACTGAAAGGGAATTATCCCAAAACAAACCAGCAGACGTCACAGAGGAGCCACAAGATGAAACCCAACACAAAAACATCCGAAAACTAAGACAATATACACAAATAAGAGGCAAAAAGACGCAAGCTGCAGCCAAACCACAGACCATTCAGAAGCCACAAGCTAAGGCCAGCAGCCCAACCACGAGGCACAAGCAACTCGAGGTGAAATCAGTATCCTGCCAGGTAAATTATATTAGCCCAGAGGAGCACTCTGGCACACCTGAAGACAACTCGAGAGAGTATGAAAAAGAGCACGCCGCCCGCCTAGCTTACTGGGAAGTAAAGACAAGGCAAGCTGAACTACGATGCAACGAGTGGAGAAACAAAAAGTCCTCTTAATGACTGTAACCAGTCCAAGCCAGACGAGCCAGGAGCCTTACTAACAAAATAAACCACCAGAGGTGACGGGAACAAAGGACAGCCGCCGACCAATCCCCCCCCCCCCCCAGCTGACGTCACAGACACAAACGCTTTCATAACCAGTCCGAGATAGGACTTACTCGTAAGAGCGCACAAGACAAGAATCAGGGCTAAAAACCCACAAAAACCACGGCTCTCAACAATAACCACCGCCGAGGAAGCAGGTTAGACGAGACCGAATTTGGGATTTTTTTTTCTTTCGAAAATTGGAATTGGAATTGGAATTGGTAAAAATCATACTTACCTAGCACGGGAGCTACAATGATCAATAAAGTGGTGCTCTCAGGTTGAGGCCCTTCAATTGCACTTCGGTTGGGTTGACGCCTGCGATCACCCCAAATGTGGGTGACTCGAGTGCGTAATTTTTTCTTAAGGGGGACTGCGTTCGCGCTATCCCCTCAACATGAAAGGATCAAACGATGAATTTTAGGTGTCGATTATGTCATTCACGCAGATTTTATTTCACACATGTCCAATCCGCAAGAAAACGTGAAGTCAAGGTCAATGTTTCCACTTCATCATGTGGCGAGCTTGAAAACACGTAACATTCAACATGCAAAAAAAAATAAAAACCAGCATTTCTTGCTGCGAAGAAGGTAGTTTACGACAAGTCTTGATATTGTTGTTGTTGTTGTTGTTGTTGTTGTTGTTGTTGTTGTTGTTGTTGTTGTTGTTGTTGTTGTTGTTGATTTATTTGGTTGTTTCGGGATTTGAGATTTAAATATTAATCACAACCCACTACAGGCAACGCTGATCGTATTCTGGTATGAACACCTAAGGCCTATCCACGTCAATGTGGACGCACTAGACTCGAGTTTCGCTCTCGTTTGAGCTCGTCAGTAGTGCATATCCTTGACCGGACCCGGAAACAAACCCCGGATCAATGGCGTGTGAAGCGGGTGTGTAACCACGCGGCACACACTGGGCACGGCCAAATTATCATAACAGAATATTACAACGTCACCCATCGTAGGCTGTAGCTCAAGATTTGCCCGATCGCCGCGACTGACGTCCGTCAATCGATGTGGACCCGACCGATCAAGTCTTCTCACTGGCAAGGCACGCCAGGCCGCCTAAAGTCCAGCGAGCAATAATCATACTGATTTATTTGGTTGTTTCGGGATTTGAGACAGCACATGAGTCTTGATGCTGAATCTCGTTAGTGGTCAGGCCCCATTGTGTCCATTCAGTATAGCTCAGGGATAGAGCCAATATCACCATAGATACCTGATATTTCAACGGGAAAGTGACATTGATCGATGTGACATGAACCACATAGCCACGTTCGATCTTCTAGCTTTGTATTCCTAATATGTTTTCTTCTTCTTCTTCTTCTTTGAATGATGAACTAGTCTAGCCTAGTCTTGAATGATGTGTGGATGAAATAATGTATGAAAGAGAGTGATAGAAGGGCAGAATGTTAGACGGGCCTACGTATCCAATTCTTAACCCTTTCAAAATAACGTTTGTTTGTTGGTTCGCTCGTTCGTTCGTTCGTACCTAAAAATCTGTGCGGCCCGCTGCCCATTCTCTGCACTCACGACCCAGTGTTACTATTACATTGTGCCAGTCCGTCCTGTCTGCCTGTACTTCAACCCGTTCTTTTTCACGATTGATGGTCTCTAGATCATAGAACTGCCGTATAGATATGTCCGCCTGTGCCTTCCAGGACCTACCTCGTCTTAGTCCATGACCCTTGACCATATCCATGGCTTCATGCAGGGGTGATCCCTATATGCAGCAACTCTCAGGTACCATTTGGCTTGAAGGACCCTATGCCTATCCGCCATTGTTGGAAGTGCTAGGATATGCGACATGCATATAATTGGTGTGTCCTTTGTGCACCCCAGGATTACCCACATGGCCGCATTCTGTATGCGCTCCAACCTTTCAAGCTGGCTCTTTGATACTGTCAGCAGCCCCAAACTATACTCAGTGACAGAAATTATTAACTGCTGAAAGAGCCTGTAAAGCATCCTCTGCTCTACCCCGATTACTGCCATCGCTCTCAATGCATTAAGTCCCCTACCAGCTTTCACCATCAAATCCTCCATGTGATTCTTAAAAGACATACACCTGTCAAAGGTGATACTCAAGTACTTCAATTTACTCTCTCTACTAAGAAGACATCGATTCAATATAATATATGGGACATCTGCCTTCACAATCCAGTTATCCAGGGAGTACCACACAACCGATCTCTTGTCTGGGTTTATAACGGCCCCTGTGTCCCTGCACCACCCCGCCTCCCTGTTTACTGCCACCTGTAAGTCTTCAGCCACACCTGGTGTCTCAATAGTGATGGTAGTGTAAACCAGTATCCATGGTAGTGTAAACCAGTATCCATGCATTTCAACAGTCCTAACCACCGTGGAGTGGCCGACATACAGGTCACGGCCATCAATATGAGCATCCCACAAACGGGAACGGAAGACATTGGAACACCGTCTCATCTTCCAGTTGGGCACACTCTTCCCTCACGGCCTCAATGTCAAACACAGTTTCATATAGTTCCTAACCCCACCCCTCCCACCCCCTAATTTACAGTCCACCATCTAGATACGTGCAGGTCTTTTACAGGACGTCGCAGTCAACTTTCTTGGCAGGTTTGCGTTCGGTGTTTTGCTATCGTTTTCTGAACGACCGCGACTCATGCCCCTCTGTGAGAACCAACACAATGTAATCTTCCGCAGCTGTGTTCCGAGCGCTTAACGAGAATTGCCAATTGCGAACTGCGTCCGCGACATCTTTGCCGGTCCTAGTTTTCATTTTTCCACATGGGCGCTTCTCCATCCCCACTCCCCTCCCGCTTTACCTTTGACCCGTGTACCATCCATCCGGTCTATTAATCCACTGACAGCCCTACGCGTGTCAGTCTTTCCTAGCAAGGATACAGATTCAGATAAGTACCTTTAATTAGTTTAATATTGTCATGTAGTATGTTTCATGTAGGTTTGTGTCGGTTTGTGTTTGTTTGTCCTGTGCTGACGAAGGCTTTGGCCGCAACGTCCAATTTGTCTCTTGTAGTCGTGTTTTAGTAAAGTTCACAATCTACTTCTCGTTTACTGGGTAATTCATTCATTGGTGTAGACATTAAAGAGCTCTGGTGAAATGACAGATCCCTGTAGCAACCCAGGTGTTATAGTATCCTGTCTGTAATTTCACAAGACATATCCGTTATTGGCATAGGTTATATCTCATAGTTTGGATACTCGTCTCAGCTTTATATGTTATCAAACGATGCAAGATTCATTTCGTAATTTGATACTGTATTCCTTCGTAGAAGAAACACTGTTATTGCATATCAGACAGTTGGTTTTGAACGTAACAACTGAGCAAAATTGCTGGGGGGGGGGGGTGAATATTGAATGGATGTCCTCTTAGTAGAGAGAGTAAATTGAAGTACTTGGGTATCACCTTTGACAGGTGTATGTCTTTTAAGGATCACATGGAGGATTTGGTGGTGAAAGCTGGTAGGTGACTCAATGCATTGAGAGCGATGGCAGCAACCGGGGTAGAGCAGAGGATGATTTACAGGCTCTTTCAGCAGTTAATAATTTCTATCATTGAGTATGGTTTGGGGCTGCTGACAGTATCACAATTCCTGAAATAGCGAGTCGAGCTTCGAAATCAGTCCCTGGTGGTTCGACCTTGCGTTGATACCGCTGATATGAGGAGTATGGCGTTCGGAAGACAAAAGCAAAGTACTAAAAGTCAAATCTCCTAGTATATCACAAATAATACATGCTGGGGTTGAATGCCTCGCCCTGCAAAGGCCGTGCAACTAACATTTAAATTACTCGTATGCAACAATATAATAACGCTCTCTCTCTCGTTCTTTATCTCTCTCTCTCTCTCTCTCTCTCTCTCTCTCTCTCTCTGTCTGTCTCTGTCTCTGTCTCTCTCTCTCTCTCACTCTCTCTCTCTCTCTCTCTCTCTCTCTCTCTCTCTCTCTCTCTCTCTCTCTCTCTCTCTCTCTCTCTCTCTCTCTCTCTCTCTCTCTTCCTGAACCACATGACTTGCTTCATAAAGTTTGTTTTTCTCATTGTTTGGTGCTAGCTGTCATTTATTATTCCCATTTCTTGCTTTTTGGGTTCAAAAATATGTTAAATATCTCACCTTCTGGGTTTAAAAATGTTACATTTCTGGCCTTCGGGGTTCACAAAATGTTAAATTTCTCGTATTTGGGGTTTAAAAATATATTAAATTTCTCGTCGTTTGGATTTTAAAATATGTGAACAAATGCAAAGGGTTTGCGTGCTCGTAAATTTATAAATTGTAAATTTGAACTTTTACGTGTTTGCTGATTCAGTTTGGTAAAAAGAAGCATTTATGACAACAATAAATCTAATATATACATAAATTAATGAAAATCGAAAAGCATGTGAAGGATGGGGAAAAATCATTATTTTCTGATCGATTTGTTTAGCCGTCTTTCTTTAATATCGGATTTAAATGTGTTTTTGTTCTTATACTGGTGTGCTGTATGCAGTCAAAGCAATTTGCAGTGTTTTGTAATAAGATGGAATATTGTTAATTGTATTTGTCATGCTTGCTTGCTTGTGTTCATTGGCTTGAGCTCCAACGCAAAGTCCTGTATGTCGGATGAAGACATCCTGTTGTCCAACATCAGTGTGATGTCATACAGGACCTGAGGTTTGCGTGAGTATCCGTTGTCCCATGTCTGGCTTATTGGTGTGCAGACTGGTGGTTCCTCGCCCTACAGGCAGACACTCTCCAACTTCGGAGGAATCGGCGATCCTATTGACTTCAGCCAGGACCCCGAAGGGACCTGTTGCCCAGGACGCTCAATAGGTCTTGGCCAGTATATAACTCGGCCCTGGTGCCTTGGAAACACCTCTGCGTCCCGTATTTGTCATTATCATCAAGTGTCATGCCGATAAGCGTGGACGGTTATAGCTCGTAATTTGACACAATCACCAGAACTATGGATCAGGTCTGTGTTCTTGTCTCGATTTATGCCATATTTCACACAATCACCAGAGCTATGGATCAGGTCTGTGTTCTTGTCTCGATTTATACCATATTGCCAAGCCATCCTGATATTTATTATCTTGCCGTCCATTTGCTCTTACCCATCATTCTTGTCAGTTGTTGCTAAATTGTTTGTCACCGTAACGATATACGACGAACATCGAAGCATTAGAAAATGTGACTTGTTGAAGGCCGCACTTGAGTTCATGAAAAGCCGCACACGGCCCGTTGGCCACACATTTGAAATGCCTAGTTTACGGTATTACTAATCATTGGTTACCTTAAGAACCCCACTACCGCACTTGGGGATTTCTCATGCTACGTGCCTCTTATTTGCTGTGAAGGCCTCGGGAATTCCCCAGTGATAGAAACTTTCCCCATTTCATCCCCCAAAGTGTATTGTGCCCTCGTTGTCTTGTGTCACATGGAAGGAAAATAACGGTACAGATGACTAACTATCAATTCTGTTTAAGATAACAAACAACCTTGCGCATGCGTGAAGGACATTCCCAGCTTGAATGCTAATTGACAAACAACAGATTAACTGAATAATTCATGTGGGTGATGCTTAACACATTCTGCATTCACAATTTATGTCGCACCCCGTCTACCTTCCATATGAAGAGGTTTGGGGCAAAGCCCTGTTTAAGCCCAGTTAGTTAGTTAGTTAGTTAGTTAGTTAGTCAGTCAGTCAGTCAGTCAGTCAGTCAGTCAGTCAGTCTGTCATAAAGTTAGTCAATCAGTCAGTCATAGTCAGTCAGGTAGTAAGTTAGTTAGTTAGTTAGTTAGTCAGTCAGTCAGTCAGTCAGTCAGTCTGTCATAAAGTTAGTCAATCAGTCAGTCATAGTCAGTCAGGTAGTAAGTTAGTTAGTTAGTTAGTTAGTTAGTTAGTTAGTTAGTTAGTTAGTCAGTCAGTCATAAAGTTCAGTCAGTCATAGTCAGTTAGTTAGTTAGTTAGTTAGTTAGTTAGTTAGTTAGTCAGTCAGTCATAAAGTTCAGTCAGTCATAGTTAGTTAGTTAGTTAGTTAGTTAGTTAGTTAGTTAGTTAGTTAGTTAGTCAGTCAGTCATAAAGTTCAGTCAGTCATAGTCAGTTAGTTAGTTAGTTAGTTAGATGCAGAACCACGCCTATCCCTTGGGTCATGTACTCCTCCTTCCTCCATGAGAGCGTTCAGGATGTTAGCCTACTCCATTGTTGATCCACTCCCTATATATAGCAGCCATGCCCGAAAGCCAATCTATCTGCTCGTTCATTTCCTCCTACACCAGCAAGCCCAAGCGTACAAATGACATATATTATCCAGTCTTGACCTCCACGGAGAGTTAAGCCATTGCCTTCTGACCCAGCCCATCTTGATCCCCCTTAGTATACTCACGAAGTCGCCGTGAAAACATGCATGGGTCACCGCCTGTGTCTCCAGACACGCCATTGCCTTTGTTGCTGCCATCATCTCCATGGTTACACTGCTCGTTGTCACGGCAAGAGCTCCGCTGTCTTCCTGAACTGATTCAGTGCTGAAGGATAATATATCGCCACATGTGACCTCCCATTTGGGCAGAATGACGAAATATCGCCATACTAGGATCATCGTGTTATTTGTTTTGGTTCATGATATCTTCACCAATTTAAATGCTCAGTGAATTAAAATTTACATTATAATACTTGTTCGTGTGACTGTATGCCATGTTTGGTCCAAACCTAATTTTTATTTGCCACCGAATCAATTAACACCTCTCCCTCCAGCCTCGTAGTTAGTTGTAAAGGGGGGGGGGGGTTGTTGGGGGGGGGGGGGGGGGGGCATCAACTTATTTCTAAAACCTCCTTGCATTCATTTGTATATCTAGTTGATCGAAATTGTTGTTTATCTCAAATGTGTTGTCATTAAAGCCAACTATTTCTAGTATTCAAAAGTAACGTAAACGACTTATTTTACAGAGTATATGGCGTTAACCCTAATTTTTAGACTTAATTGCCACTTGATAGGCTTCTTCTTCTTCTTCTTCTTCTTCTTCTTCTTCTTCTTCTTCTTCTTCTTCTTCTTCTTCTTCTCTTTCTCCTCCTCCTCCTCTTCTTCTTCTTCTTCTTCTTCTTCTTCTTCTTCTTCTTCTTCTTCTTCTTCTTCTTCTTCTTCTTCTTCTTCGTTCTTCATCTACCTCAGTGGAGTGTTGGGAGGAGATGTAAAGTTCTTTTATGTGCTCTTTTTAATGCTCTTTGTAAGTTGGTATTCATCTCTCTAAAGTTGTTGTTGATACCATCATTCCATCTTTTACGCGGGGGGGGGGGGTGGGGGGGGGGGGAGCATCAACTTATTTCTAAAACCTCCTTGCATTCATTTGTATATCTAGTTGATCGAAATTGTTGTTTATCTCAAATGTGTTGTCATTAAAGCCAACTATTTCTAGTATTCAAAAGTAACGTAAACGACTTATTTTACAGAGTATATGGCGTTAACCCTAATTTTTAGACTTAATTGCCACTTGATAGGCTTCTTCTTCTTCTTCTTCTTCTTCTTCTTCTTCTTCTTCTTCTTCTTCTTCTTCTTCTTCTTCTCTTTCTCCTCCTCCTCCTCTTCTTCTTCTTCTTCTTCTTCTTCTTCTTCTTCTTCTTCTTCTTCTTCTTCTTCTTCTTCTTCTTCTTCGTTCTTCATCTACCTCAGTGGAGTGTTGGGAGGAGATGTAAAGTTCTTTTATGTGCTCTTTTTAATGCTCTTTGTAAGTTGGTATTCATCTCTCTAAAGTTGTTGTTGATACCATCATTCCATCTTTTACGCGGTCATCCCCTTGCTCTGTATCCTTTATATTTCTTCAACGTGGCTCTTTGTGGCAGATGGTACCTGGGCATTCTTGTGAGATGATCAAACCATTTAATCTGCTGTTTTTTAGTGAATTTTTGACATGCCTAGAGACAATATGTGTTACCGCACTAGGATAACCATGAGTTGGCGAACCTTTTAACTATATGAATTACCGCACTGGGCTAACTAGTGATTGACGCGTGGGTAAATATATGAATAAAAGCACTGGGTGCACTCGGACGGCTCGGACCGGAGAAAGAATTGTGAAAGAGGACTCTGGTGCTTTTGCTGAAACCACAAGTAGCCTGACTATGGAAGTCATGGCAGTAAGTAAAGCAATAACATGGCTCGAGACACAGGCATTCAATATGGCATGTTTCCTTAGCGACTCAATGAACATGATCAAGAGGATAGAGGAGGGGTCGATCCGAAGAGAATGGTTGCTGCCTCTGGAGCGGTCTCGGCTGGCAAAGATTAGTTTCATCTTCGTGCCAGAGCATGCGGGAGTACAAGGGAATGATCGGGCTGACAAGCTCGCAGGTGAGGCTACGGTGGAGGGCGGACGCGCCATGGACAAGGCTGATATTCTGAATGCTCTACGAAATGTAAGACTTTTGCGTGAACAAAGTGATGACTGTGAATCTACAACCATGGCCAGACTGCGAGAACAGCAAATTAAAAGAGGGGTGGCCAAACAAGAACACTACGCAGGAAGCCAAAGAAGATTGATAAACCAACACAGAACTGGCGTCGTTAGCCGCTACACGCTGCGGGATTTGCTGAGGAGGGGATCCGGGCACTTATGGACTGAATGGTTCGATGTGCAATGAGGATGATCTGTCGACTAACTAACTAACTAACTAACTAACTAACTAACTAACTGGGTGCACTACGAAATGGCGCGCTGGGTAACAACAGTTCTAGTGACACCTCGTTCAAGTCCAACAGGAAGATGATTCGGTGACTAAGCAAGACATTTGAAGTGATTTTATTACTTAACGTGAACTTTGACAGTTTTACTATGGAGCTACAAGGCACCCTCTATTAGTTAAGAACACATTATGACAGGAAGGGAACGGATGTCACTTATTGTTACACCGTTTTAAGGAGACAATTTCCGTACACTTTTAGTGCTCACGGTGACTCTCATCTCGGTTTAGATGATTCAGTGCTGTAAGTGTGTTCATAAACTCGTATAATCAAATAGTGTTGAGATCAGATGGTAGTTAGTCTTCGTCGAAGTACGATTGTGTCCTTCAGCCAGACAATGCTACATTGTAAGGTAAAAGGTTCGAGTTTCGTTTTGCTGATTATTTCGATTTTTTTTTCTTCTGTTGTCTATTATGTTATCTGATATGCATTTATCTCGTTTTGTCTTCTACTTCTTCGCTCCTCGGTGGAAGAGAGTGAGTTAAATCATGTTACGCACCTCAAAAGTGTGTCCAGCTTGGGCATGCATTAGTTTCCAGTTTGCTTCGTCAAGCTTTTTATATCCCCGTGGCTAGGTTTTATTTCCTAAACATTCTGCCTGGGCGGCGGCCTTAAGGCCTGCTCTTTGCTATTTCCAACTGCCGTAGGATTTTTTACGTGCATAACATGCACTCTGGACCTCTTTTTTTCCCGCCTGTATCTGAGACGGCTAGGTCTCCGATCGCACTAACCAAGGGTTGAGAGGGTTGTGTGATATCATGATATCTCATTACCCCATGAATCAGAGGGACGAGTGATATATGAGATTTCACTACTACAGAGATGAGAGGGACGAGTCATATTTGAGATCTCACTACTTCAAGGATCAGAGGGATGAGTGATATTTGAGATTTCACTACCTCAAGGATCAGAGGGACGAGTGATATCATGAGATCCCACTACTACAGGGATGAGAGGTACGAGTGATATGATGAGATCTCACTATTCCAAGAATCAGGGTGAGAGGGGGGGGGGGGGGGGGGGGGGGGTTGTTTCTCCAGGTATAGTTTTGCTAGTGTATATTTTTCTCCAGATAAAGTGTTGTTAGTGTAGTTTTCTTCAGCAACGGCTTTGCTAGTGTATTTTTCTCCAGATACAGTTTTGTTAGTGTATTTTTCTCAAGGGACTGTTCTGCTAGTGTATTTTTCTCCAGATACAGTTTTGCTAGTGTATTTTTATCAAGGTACTGTTCTTCTAGTGTATTTTTCTTCAGGTACACTTTTGCTAATGTATTTTTCTCCAAGTACAGTTTTGCTAGTGCATTTTTCTCCAGGTACAGTTTTGCTAATGTATATTTCTCCAGATACAGTTTTGCTAGTTTATTTTTCTCAAGGTGCGGGTTTGCTAGTGTATTTTTCTCCAAGTACAGTTTTGCTAATGTATTTTTCTCCAGGTACAGTTTTGCTAGTGTATATTTATCCAGGTACAGATTTGCGAGTGTATTTTTCTCCAGGTGCGAATTTGCTAGTTTATTTTTGTCCAGGTACGGTTTTGCTGGTGTATTGTTCTCTAGGTAGTTTTGCTTGTGTATTTTTCTCCAGGTACAGTTTTGCTAGTGCATTTTTTTCAGGTATAGTTTTGCTAGTGTATTTTTCTCCAGGTACAGATTTGCTAGTGTATTTTTCTCCAGGTACATATCTGCTAGTGTATTTTTCTCCAGGTATGGATTTGCTAGTGTATTGTTCTCTAGGCACGGTTTTGCTAGTATATGTATCTCCTGGTACAGTTTTGCTAGTGTATTTTTCGCCAGGTACAGTTTGCTAGTGTATTTTTCTCCAGGTATGGTTTTGCTCGCGTTTTTTTTCACCAGGTACAGTTTTGCTCGTATATGTTTCTCCAGGTACAGTTTTGCTCGTATATGTTTCTCCAGGTACAGATTTGCTAGTGTATTTTTCTCCAGGTACAGTTTAGCTAGTTTTTTTTTTTTTTCAAGGTACAGTTTTGTTAGGGTATGTTTCTCCAATTACAGTTTTGCTAGTGTATTTTTCTCCAGGTATGGTTTTGCTAGTGTATTTTTCTCCAGGTACAATTTTGCTCATATATGTTTCTCCAGGTACAGTTTTGCTAGTATATGTTTCTCCAGGTACAGATGTGCTAGTGTATTATTCTCCAGGTACAGTTTTGCTAGTGTATTTTTCTCCAGGTGTATGTAGTTTGTCCATCAAGAATGATGATGGCCATTCATTTCATCCAGTGGGGTTGAAAGTATGGAGCCGTGGGTTCTAAGATGGCTGATAAGGCCTATTTTGGCTCGAAATGTTCTTTGACAATGTGGACAAAGAATGCTTGACGTTTCTGGAGGAGGATTTCCTGCAGTGGTTTTTCTGTCCTGCCTTTTCTTTACAGCTCTTGCAGTCCTGGTTGCCTCACACATGACTACACCCTTGTGTAATGATGCACGCCACGAATTTCGGTCTCTGGTTGCAGTCTCCCAGGTGTCATGATGAATTCCAAAAGCATTCAGAGAGATTTTCAGAGTGTCTTTAAAGCGTTTCCTCTGGCCACCTTGGGAGCGTTTACCACAACGCAGTTCGCTGTAAAAAATTCGTTTAGGGAGCCTGTGATCTGGCATGCGAGTCAAGTGATCAGCCCAACGAATCTGATTCTTCATCAGTAAAGTGTGGATACTGGGCATGGACGCTCTTTCTAGGACTTCAGTGTCTGGGATCTTGTCTTACCATTTAATCTTCAGTAGCTTCCTTAGACAGACTGTGTGGAAGTGGTTTAATTTCCTAGCGTGTCGCTGATAAACAGTCCAGGTTTCACAAGCATATAGCAGTGTGGATAATACAACTGCTTTGTAGACTTTTAGCTTTGTTTGCAGACTTATTCCAGTTCTGTCCCATACATTCTTGTACAGTCTGCCAAAGGCCACACTGGCCTTGGAGATTCTTGCATTCCCTTCGTCATCAATTGTGGCAGCTTGTGACACAGTGCTGCCAAGATAGGTGAATTTGTCCACAACACTTAGTCTATGACCATTCACTTTGATATTCGGCACAGTGTGATTATTCCCTGGAGCTGGCTGGTACATAACTACAGTCTTCTCCAAGTTGATATTGAGCCCAAAGTTGGACACAGGCATGTGAGAAAGCTATAACATTATGTTGCATGTCCGCCTCTGAGTTGGCGTATAGAGCGCAATCATCAGCAAACAGGAGCTCTCTGACGGTGTCGCTGTTAATTTTGGTTTTAGTTTTCAGCCTTCTGAGATTGAATAACTTTCCATCCATACGATAGTTGATGTCTATTCCAATGTCGTCGTTCTCGAAGGCATTCATCAACATGGCTGAAAACATGAGGCTGAACAGTATTGGTGCCAGGACACATCCTTGTTTCACTCCATTGGTGACAGGAAAGGGTTCAGACAGTTCACCATTTTCCTGTACTCGTGCCTGCATACCATCATGAAATAGCCGCACTATTTGAACAAATTTTCGTGGACAGCCATATTTTGCCATGATCTTCCACAGTGACGTTGGATAAAGAATGACTTGCGCGATGATTTGGATTAAAGTGAGGAAGAGTTGCGCAATTCGTCGACCTCACTCTCTCGCCTGAGTCCATCTAAGTCCAGTGGCAAGACAAGTCGAGACGACTGGAAACGAATACAGGTGCAGTGGATGACCAGGGCGCTCTACGTGCCTTGCCGTGCTCATTACGTTCCACAACGCTTTGCAGGTAAACGCCGTCTTGCCCGTTGAATCAGGAATGATTTCTTCAGCGCAGTCTGCCGAATCCTGTCTTCACATGCTGGGTAGGCATACCCTTGTTTACCGCTTGGTTTGACACCAAATCGGCTACCCACGCCTGGTTTAGCCAGCCTCTCACAGCTGTTGCCCGGGGGGTGGCCGCTGTCGCATGCTGACATCTACTAGGAGCCACAGGCGCGAGCTGGGTGTCAGGCTTGGACCAGTGGGGGATGGGTCCTGAAAAGGACATGAGAGTCATCCTTACCAAAGGTGCTACCAATGCTTTCTCCAGATACAGTTTTGCTAGTGTATTTTTCTCCAATTACAGTTTTGCTAGTGTATTTTTCTCTAGGTAAGGTTTCGCTAGTGTATCTTTCTCTAGGTACAGTTTTGCTAGTATATGTTTCACCAGGTACAGTTTTGCTTGTGTATTTTTCGCCAGGTACGGTTTTGCTAGTGTATATTTTTATCCAGGTACAATTTTGCTAGTGCATTTGTCTCCAAGTACAGTTTTGCTAGTGTATTATTCTCCAGGTACAGTTTTGCTAGTGTATTTGTCTCCAGGTACAGTTTTGCTAATGTATATTTCTCCAGGTACAGTTTTGCTAGTGTATACTTCTCCAGGTACAGTTTTGCTAGTGTATGTTTCTCCAGGTACAGTTTTGCTAGTGTATTTGTCTCCAGGTACAGTTTTGTTAGTGTATTTTTCCCTCACTTGGACTTTTGCCGGCGCTGTGGCAAAGAGGTTACCGGCGCAATTCACAATCGCGCGTACCGCGTTCGAAACACAGCTGTGGGCGATTTGGAAGCAGACCTCCTGGCGCTGGTTTCATACAGGTATGAGTGTCGGTCATTCAGAAAGCAGTGGCAAACTACTGAACGTAAACTTGCTAAGAAATCACAAAAATCCAAAAGTATTGAGGTTGACTACGACGTCCTGTAAATGATATGCAACTGTCGTGTCCTCCTTTAAAGTGTCGTCCCTGGAGTGAGGAGAGTCAACACCCACATTATAATATTTATCTTTCCTATCAATATCCTGGAGAATCCACCAGCTTCCGTCCAACACACTCCATCAGCCCATGGACACCTTTTCCTATCACTCTCTCACTGTCGTACTATGCCCCCTCTCATACTTCCCCAACGCAACATATTCAACAACTCTTGCTTCTAAAAATTAATAAAGATTAATTTATTAAAAGAAAAGTGTAACGTATATGAGACGTGTATGCGAAGAAAATGTGTGTCGTGTATTCTAATGTAAATGTATAGGTCAGACCACAGAGTTCATGTTCAGAGTCCACTCATCATGGCAAGGATCACACGACATCACACGACTCATCACAATGGACCTCACCGAAGTCGTGTCCTTCTCTCCAGACATGTCCTCCTCCAGGAGCTCTGATGACCATGAGATCTGAATCCCATTCAAATATAATCCGTGAAAAATACTATTATTGTTCCTAACACAACTGTTCCTAATAGTTTATAGAAACTCAGGCTTCATAATTCCGGCGCAGTGAAAAAAAACATGGAACACTGTCCTATGAACATGACGTTTTCTTCTTGCGATAGGTTCTATAGTTTTCACTCTTACACAGTCATTGTATCTAGACTAAAATGGCTTGCTTTATTTACTAGATATTGTCTGACAGTTCTGATTTCCTTGATACGTGGAACAACTACACTTAAATGTTATCTTTCCTCCAATGTGAACATCAGTCGCTACTGTTCTCGTCATACGTGGACTGAACATCCATCACTACTGGTGTGTTAAAGACTGGTATGACCTACAACTCATTCGGTACTTATCCTGTAGGATACTTCTACCATTCAGCTCCACTGAGCCATGTGTATCAGCTTCTTCTAGCACCGACCCATTTAGAAGGTGGCTGGCCAGTCTTTCTGCATCATAACTTATCCGGGATCGGATTTTTCAATGATTCTGTGTGCTTCATCCCGACCAGAGGGAACCTGTAAAATAGATCATACAACTGGTGATAGCCTCCCCGTCACTGATCTCTATTAGATGATCGTGGCCATTGGCCCTTGCTCAGCAAAATACAATGAACCCAACTCTGTCAGGGACAGATGACTCAACACATTGGTTATCATCAGGCCCAGACAAGAAAAAAAAATCAACAAACAGAATGCGGAACCCCGCCCACCAGGGACACCTACTGGAATATCCCAATTATCCCTCATTACTCAATTCTCAACTAGTAAAGCTTATCAACACTTCACTAATCTATTTTCAACTAACAGAGCCAAGTATCACTTCCCTACTCTAGCTAGTTTTCCACTAACAGTGCTAATCATCACACTCTAGTTTTAACAAGGCTACAGTCTATATTAATTAGAACTAATTATAATAGGTTCTACCTTAGGCAACACCGCAGTTAGATCAAATTACATCTACTCTTGCCATGACAGGCACGTGTAAAATTAAATTAACTCAATTCGCACACGGTAGACATATTTCCAATCAGAACCGCAGTGCCGAAGCACGTCCGCCTCAATCAACGGTTTTAGTTCAACTCCCTTCTCCAATCATGGTTTTTGGCAAACCCTAAAATTGGTCACGTGACGGTATTCTTCCTGTCCACACAGGTGTTATTTGGACATATCACCCATTGTCAAGAATCTATCCTCCCTGGCTTAGTCACTGTCAGAGTTGTCATCACTTGTTTTGACTCCCAAAACCAACTAGCGAGTTACCGTATGGATACAACAACGGGTTTCCCCAACAAGCTGCCAATCTTCTGTCGAGTGGTGACAATCACAGCCATCCTTCCGTTTGATGTTGGGAAATTCTAAATGACAGACGGACTGTTTCCTGTCCCTAGCTGGCAATTCCGCTTGTCTCTGACTGTTGATAAACTGTCAAAGCGATGTATGATTCAGCTCACTCACTTCCCCTACACATCTGCAGCTGTTAATTTTGCCCGACCTGTGAAGGTTGACATCTGATTTGTTTTCTCTGTTAGTTAAAATAGTTGTGGCTGTGAAATCATCCCGTTTAATCAGAATGCCGTTATTGGCATCAACTGGTTACTCACTGTGTTTTTTCGTGACATAGGCCCCCTCTTAAGAGAGTAGTCCATCTCACTCTTCTCCACCGTGAGTTTAATCCAGATGATTCATTCTTCTTCTTCAGGAGCTGGGTGTCTTGATAAGAAATCCGCTCCAACATTTTCCTTCCCAGGAATGTACTCCACTGTGAAATTATAAGGTTGAAGTAACAACGACCACCGCATCAAACGGGCGTTGAGCTTCTGAGAAGTAGCCAGGAACATCAGGGGCTGATGATCCGACTGGACCCGAAACTTAACTCCATACAAATATGGCTGGAATTTTTGCACTGCCCATACGAGGGACAAGCACTCTCTCTCGACGGTTGAATAATTCCTCTCCGCCTGTAGAAGTTTCTTACTTGCGTATGCTACAGGTTTCAAAACCGAAGCATCGTCTTTTCCTTCCTGTAACAGAGCTGCCCCAATCCCAATCGCACTCGCATCCGTTCTCAACACAAATGGTTTGGAAAGGTCAGGGAGCTGTAATACAGGTTTGCTGACCAAGGCCTCCTTTAACTGACTATAGGCATTCTCACATTCTGGTGTCCAAATGATTTGGTCCGGGAATCCCTTTTTCAAGGTTTCCGTCAATGGAGCTCCCAGTTCAGTGAAATGTGGGATAAATTTGTGGTAGAACCCACACAACGAGAGAAAAGATCGCACATCCTTCTTCGTTTTTGGCCTTGGTGCATTTCTGATTTTCTCCAGGTTCTTCTCTTCTGGGACAATGTGTCCTGGAGTGATGGTGTGACCTAGAAATTCCAGAGTCTGGTAACCAATCATGCACTTGGTTGGACGAGCAGTAAGCCCTGCTTCCTTGAGTCTATTAAACACTCTCTCCAAGGATTGCAAGTGGTCATCCAAGCTGTCACTGGAAATCAGAATATCATCCATGAATGAGATGATAGCCGGATCCTGTAAAGGATCAAGTAAAGTCCTCATCATGCGTGTAAACACACTGGGTGCATTGCTGAGTCCAAAGGGCATGACCTTGAATTCGTAGTGTCCACTGGGTGTACTGAAAGCCAACAGTGGTCGAATCTCCGGTTTGACTGGTATCTGATAGTAACCCCGACTCAGATCCACCTTTGAAAAGTACCGAGCCTTATGGAGCCTAGCGAATAACTGGGTTGGATTCGGCAAAGGTTCCACCTGAAACTGTGTATGACTGTTCAGAAGTCGGTAATCTATACACAACCGGTGTTCTCCACTTGGTTTGCGTAACAAAACTACCCCCGCATTGTATGGGGATGTGGATGGTGCAATCACGTCATCCTCCAGCAGTTTCTCTATTTCCTCCTCCAGGGCCTTTTCTTTAGAGAATGGCACTGGGTAAACCTTTTGACGAACAGGCTCCTGCGTGGTCAAAGTCATCTCGAACTCCACCAACCTCGTTCGTCCTGGTTTATCAGTCAGTATCTCCTTATGAGACTTGAGAACCTGGGTTATCCTTTCCCTCTCCTGGGAGGTCAGATCAGGGTTCACTTGCACATCCCTATAGGTTTCCTGGTGTACCAAGGGATATTCCCTGCCCTCGCTGGTTCCCACTTCAGTCTCCACTGCAACTGCCATTGCCATGAGGTGAGCTGCCTTGTCTCCGGGTCTCTCTTCGTATTTCCGCAAGAGATTGATATGGAAAATCTTCGACTTTCCCCGGATCCGGATCTGATAGTTGGTTCTGGATATCACCCTTTCCACGGGAAATGGTCCTTGCCAACCTATCTCCAGTTTGTTGTTTCCCGTTGGGAGTAGCAACAAGACTTTGTCTCCCACCTCTAGAGATCTTTCTTTAGACCTACGGTTGTAGTAAGCCGCATGTCTTTTCCTGGCCTTTTTCAAGTTTTGATTCGCCAGAGTCCATCCCTTGTGGAGTTTTTCTTTCAGTTCCTCCACGTATTTATAGGATGAGATCACTTCTTCTGACGTCCCCTCTTCAGTCCAACTCCTCAACATGGCTTCCAACGGTCCTTTGATTGGACGACCAAACAGCAACGTAGCGGGTGGTAGTCCTGTTGAGCCATGAGGAACTTCCCGATAGGCAAAAAGGGCTGCTGGGATATATTCATCCCACCTATCAGGTTTTTCCTGCGCTAGTTTCCTGAGCATTGTCATCAACGTGCCGTTGAAACGCTCTACTTGTCCATTGGCTTGAGGGTGGTAAGGGCTGGTATGTATGTGGTTAGAGTGAAACACCCTAAATACCTCCTCCATGAGTTTTCCACAAAACTGAGACCCATTGTCCGTCAGAATTTGATCAGGAAGCCTAATCTGGTAAAGGCCTCCATCAGTGCGTCCGCCACTCTTTTCGAGTCAATCGTGGTCAACGGTATGGCCTCACCCCACATTGTACAGCAATCCACCATTGTGAGTATATACATGTTCCTCTTCCTAGTCCTGGGAAGTGGACCCACGATATCGATGGCTACCCTCTCGAAAGGAGAGTTCATGATGGGCATCTCACCCAACACCACCGGTGCTGTCCAGTGTTTCGGTGCCACCCTCTGGCACTCAGGGCATGACTTCACATACCGACGCACATCATCTGTCATTCCCGGCCAATAGTAATGGCAGGAAATCCGCTGCATGGTGGCGGCAATACCCATGTGTCCACTAAAGGAGATGGTATGCCCCATATGAAGAATCTGGGACCGGTGAGCTTTCGGGACGACCAACTGACCGTATAGGTTGTCTCCCCTTCCTGCTCTCCTGTAGAGTATCCTATTCTTCATGTAGTACTGCCCCCGTCCTGGTGGATCAGCACTTTTCTGCAGCTTTTCTGTAGCAAGGACGTAAAGTATCATCCTCACTCTGGGCAGTTCGTAGCTCCCCCGGCAATGGGTTAGTCACAATTGCTTCTGCCTCTTCCGTTCTCGTCTGAGAGCGAGTCTGCATTGCTCCCATATGGATTGGCTCCCTGGGCATTCCCAGAAAGACATACCGGCAACCTAGGATTACTGGAAAAATGGGATCGGTCAATACAGCGGCCTTGATGGTGCCGGTGACAGTACCTTGACCGAATCTCCACATTAGCAATGGGCAACTTCATGGCCACAGCACTCTTCTGTGCAGGCTGTATCTCCCATGTCTCACCAGTGAATTGTTCTGGATGTACCAGATCCGCAGAAATCACGGCCTCCCCGTCCAGTCCTGTGTCGTACAAACACTCCACTTGACGACCGTTAACCTCTACCAATTCCACTACAGGTGGTTTTTCCTGGTCTGGAGTCTCTTCCTCGGCCTCGACCTGTTCGGTGGGCTCCACCTTGGGTTTCCCGGAGCACACGACGAATTGAGTGTCTCCTGACTTTCCCCTGCAGTCAATAGCATTGTGCGTATTTGACTTGCATTGGTTGCACCATTTCCCTGTCCTAGATTTTCTATTGCCGGACTTGAGTGAGCTCTCCTGGTGGCGAGCTTCCTTGTTGACCTTGGCATTTTCCGTGACAACCTCCTTGGAAGTCACTTGACATGCTGCGAAGTGAGGGTTCTTAGCCTTCGATTTGCAGTCCCTCGTATTGTGAGAGGGTGACTTACAAATTGAACACCACTTCTCCGACCACGGTCGTTTTGGTGTAGAGCTTGAAGTGCTCTTGCTTCCCTCCTTCTTCTTCTCTGAACTATCCTCTGATTTTTGCACATAAGGTTCCCACTTTTTGGTTCCTGAGTTTTTGGCTTTCTTCTTATCATGTTTCTCTTGACTTTTGGTGTTGGTGGAAAGGTTTTCCCCTGCCTCCCCATGTACCTCGACGAACCGTTCTGCTAATTTGTCACGAGGTCAATACGTTCCGCTCCTTGTTCTCCCAGGAACGTCCTGAGAGGTTTAGACATTTGCTTCTTCAGCTGGTCGACCACCATGAGCTCTTCCAGACTCTCATAGTCATGTGCGAACCCAGCCAAATCCATCCACTTATGGAGATAAGATTTTAGACGCAAACTGTAGGCGGCAAACAACTCCCCCGGTTCTCGTTTCGCTGCTCGAAATTTTTTCCGGTAGGTATGTGACGTAACCTCGAATCGTTTCAGCAGAGCCGTCTTCAATTCGTCATAATTGTTCTCATGTCCTGGTGGCAGGCGAGAATAAACCTCGTAGCCGGTCCCGCGTAATCCCTGGGATAGCTTGAGATTCCATTTGTTACGCTCCAGACCCATAGCCACGGACATGGCCTCGAAGCGTTGAAGGTACTGGTCAATCTTCTCTTTGTCCTCCTCGTAGACCGCTAGCGGAAACTTCATAGCATGGTAACCATGTCCACCTGCTGGGGTTGAGCCTGGGATGGAGGAACCTCCAACTGCTCCCTCAGTTTCTCCATTAGATTGCCTCTTGAGCTCGAGTTCCCGCATCCGGTACTCGTGCTCCCTTTTCTGTGCTTCCTGTTCAGCTTCTAATTTCTTAGCAGCCTGTTAAGCTTCAAGTTTCTTAGCAGCCTGCTCAGCTTCAAGTGTCCTAGCAGCCTGCTCTGCTTCAAGTTTCCTAGCTTCTTCTTCCAACTCCATCCTTCTCAATTCCAACTCGGCCTTTCGATCTTCCCTTTCTGCTTGACGATACTCTCTCTCCACTTCCTGTATGTAATCCGTTAGAGCAGAACCCGACAATCCCATGTCTTCCCCCTTTGCCCTTAATTCTGCTGTGCTTAGTTTAGGGGTGGCCATTTTACAGAGAGGTAAGCTAGCAGGTCGAGTACAATATAACTGCAAATTACTATACAGATATATGAACAAGTACTATAAATCTAGATATTACCACACACAGCACATTCACTCAGTGAAAAGAGTAGAATCAGGACCACAGACCTATGCAGACGTGTGAAGTGTGAACAGGTAAGATATTTGTCCTAACCCCTATCCACATTCACTCTAGCTGGATTCTCCAATATGATATCTCCGTTTTATAACTAAGGATCCCGTGTCAAAAGACCCCGTTGTCAGAAGATCCCACTGTCAAAGGATCCCACTTGCAGGAGATCTCGCTGTCCAAGGATCCCGTTTACGAGAGATCCCGCTGTCCAAGGATTCCGTTTACGAGAGATCCCGCTGTCCAAAGATCCCGAATCGAGCCCCAATAATGTCGTGTCCTCCTTTAAAGTGTCGTCCCTGGAGTGAGGAGAGTCAACACCCACATTATAATATTTCTTTCCTATCAATATCCTGGAGAATCCACCAGCTTCCGTCCAACACACTCCATCAGCCCATGGACACCTTTTCCTATCACACTCTCACTGTCGTACTATGCCCCCTCTCATTCTCCCCAACGCAACATATTCAACAACTCTTGCTTCTAAAAATTAATAAAGATTAATTTATTAAAAGAAAAGTGTAACGTATATGAGACGTGTATGCGAAGAAAATGTGTGTCGTGTATTCTAATGTAAATGTATAGGTCAGACCACAGAGTTCATGTTCAGAGTACACTCATCATGGCAAGGATCACACGACATCACACGACTCATCACAATGGACCTCACCGAAGTCGTGTCCTTCTCTCCAGACATGTCCTCCTCCAGGAGCTCTGATGACCATGAGATCTGAATCCCATTCAAATATAATCCGTGAAAAATACTATTATTGTTCCTAACACAACTGTTCCTAATAGTTTATAGAAACTCAGGCTTCATAATTCCGGCGCAGTGAAAAAAACATGGAACACTGTCCTATGAACATGACGTTTTCTTCTTGCGATAGGTTCTATAGTTTTCACTCTTACACAGTCATTGTATCTAGACTAAAATGGCTTGCTTTATTTACTAGATATTGTCTGACAGTTCTGATTTCCTTGATACGTGGAACAACTACACTTAAATGTTATCTTTCCTCCAATGTGAACATCAGTCGCTACTGTTATCGTCATACGTGGACTGAACATCCACCACTACTGGTGTGTTAAAGACTGGTATGACCTACAACTCATTCGGTACTTATCCTGTAGGATACTTCTACCATTCAGCTCCACTGAGCCATGTGTATCAGCTTCTTCTAGCACCGACCCATTTAGAAGGTGGCTGGCCAGTCTTTCTGCATCATAACTTATCCGGGATCGGATTTTTCAATGATTCTGTGTGCTTCATCCCGACCAGAGGGAACCTGTAAAATAGATCATACAACTGGTGATAGCCTCCCCGTCACTGATCTCTATTAGATGATCGTGGCCATTGGCCCTTGCTCAGCAAAATTACAATGAACCCAACTCTGTCAGGGACAGATGACTCAACACATTGGTTATCATCAGGCCCAGACAAGAAAAAAAAATCAACAAACAGAATGCGGAACCCCGCCCACCAGGGACACCTACTGGAATATCCCAATTATCCCTCATTACTCAATTCTCAACTAGTAAAGCTTATCAACACTTCACTAATCTATTTTCAACTAACAGAGCCAAGTATCACTTCCCTACTCTAGCTAGTTTTCCACTAACAGTGCTAATCATCACACTCTAGTTTTAACAAGGCTACAGTCTATATTAATTAGAACTAATTATAATAGGTTCTACCTTAGGCAACACCGCAGTTAGATCAAATTACATCTACTCTTGCCATGACAGGCACGTGTAAAATTAAATTAACTCAATTCGCACACGGTAGACATATTTCCAATCAGAACCGCAGTGCCGAAGCACGTCCGCCTCAATCAACGGTTTTAGTTCAACTCCCTTCTCCAATCATGGTTTTTGGCAAACCCTAAAATTGGTCACGTGACGGTATTCTTCCTGTCCACACAGGTGTTATTTGGACATATCACCCATTGTCAAGAATCTATCCTCCCTGGCTTAGTCACTGTCAGAGTTGTCATCACTTGTTTTGACTCCCAAAACCAACTAGCGAGTTACCGTATGGATACAACAACGGGTTTCCCCAACAAGCTGCCAATCTTCTGTCGAGTGGTGACAATCACAGCCATCCTTCCGTTTGATGTTGGGAAATTCTAAATGACAGACGGACTGTTTCCTGTCCCTAGCTGGCAATTCCGCTTGTCTCTGACTGTTGATAAACTGTCAAAGCGATGTATGATTCAGCTCACTCACTTCCCCTACACATCTGCAGCTGTTAATTTTGCCCGACCTGTGAAGGTTGACATCTGATTTGTTTTCTCTGTTAGTTAAAATAGTTGTGGCTGTGAAATCATCCCGTTTAATCAGAATGCCGTTATTGGCATCAACTGGTTACTCACTGTGTTTTTTCGTGACAGCAACTAACTTCGACTTGCAAGATCCGGTGTCGTCGTCCAGCTACTGAAGTACGCGCTTGGTGCGACACTGTGAGCTGTTGAGTTATTTCTGAGTGCATTTTGTGTGTGCTCACGTTTGCTGTGCTGTGAAGTGTACATTTTAGAAAAAGGCAGACGATTATCTTCTCTCACTTCGGCGACTGATCTTTTGCGATAATGCGTGTACATGTTGCTGAGGTTTTCCTCGGATAGCCATCTACTCCGGCAATGAACTGCATTTTCGCGTAAAGGACAGTGTATTGTTTCCACGAGTTACTGTAGGAGAATGATGTTCATTGTGTGTGAGTGTTGCTGCCACAGGAACGGAGCAGTTATGGGGCGATCCGTCGCTATGAAGTTGAAACCGAGAGGAAGAGAACAAGAGGAGGGCAGAGAAATAAATACCTGGCTGGCTTGGCCACGTTGTATGGTCGAGACAAGAACACTGAGTTGATCCACGACTCTGGTGATCGAGCGAGATGGCAAAACATGACCGCCCACGCTTACCGGTATGGCACATAATGATGATGATGAATTGGTCAGAACATGCTAAAGAGATCTGGCTTCCTCAGTGTGAACCGCCTTTGTATGTGTCTAGATGTGAGGAAGTGTGTGTGTGGGGGATGTATGTGTGCGGGGGATGTCTGTGTAGGGGATGTGTGTCTGGAGGGAGTGTTGTAGGGGATGTGTATGGGGGTTGGGGGATGGGTGTGTGTATGGGTGGGGGATGTGTGTGTGGGTGGGGGATGCGGGTGTGAGTGTAGGATGTGCCGGTAGGTGGGAGATGTACGGATGGGTGGGGAGATGTGTGGGTGTCTGTATGGGTGAGGGATGTGTGTGTGGGGTGTTTGGGTGGATGGTAGGAAGTGTGTGGGTGTCTGTATGGGTGAGGGATGTGTGGGTTGGTGGGTGGGTGTGTGTTGATTGGTGCGGTGTGTGTGTGTGGGTGCGGGGATGTATGGTTGGGGGATGAGTGTTTGGCTGTGTGGTTGGAGGTGCGTGGGCATGGGTGGGTGTGTGTGGGCTGGAGGATGGGTGTGTTTGTGGGGAGATGTGTGTTGGGGGGGGGGGGGGTGTTAATAGGGACGGGTGGGTTGGTTGGTGTTGGATGGGGTGTGTGGGTGGGTGTTTGGATGGGGTGTGTGGGTGGGTAGCGTGTGTGGGTGGGGTGTGGGGGATGCATGTGGGTGGGTGGGGGATTGTATGGCTGGGTGAAGGTGTGGGGTGGGGTGGGTGGGTATGTGGGGGTGGTGGGGTGTGTGTGTGGGTAGGGGATGTGTGTGGGTGGATGGAAGGTGTGTGTGTATGGGTGGGTGATATGTGTGGGTGGGTGAGGTGTATGTGGATGGGTGGGGGTCGTGTGTGGGTGGATGGGGATGTGTGGGGTGGGGGTGTATGTGGGTGGGAGGGGGTGCGTGGGTGGGTGATGGATGTGTCTCATAACATTGTAATATGCATTGTTTATGTTTACAACATTCTTTTGACAATGTATTTTCCTATGTGTATGTATCATGCACTATTGATAAATGAAAAATGAGTGTTTGGAAGGGCCGAATGTAAGACGGGCCTGCGTGCCCAATTTGTAACCGTTTTAAAATAAAGTTGAATTGAATTGAATTGAATTTGTATTTAACCGCTTTGACAGATTTACGTTCATAGTTTATTATGGTTGGTAGCTCCCCATCGCCTCCCAATTTACTCATCTCCCCCACCCCAACCCCTAAATATTGAGCGTCTTGCAGCCTATTGAATTAACTAACTGCCCTGGGGTGATTAATCATCTTAAGTGACTTCCCATATCAGCCATGGGATGATTAATCGTCTTAAGCGATTTCCCATATCTGCCATGGGATGATTAATCGTCTTAAGTGACTTCCCATATCTGCCATAGGATGATTAATCGTCGTAAGTGACTTCCCATAGCTGCCGTGGGATGATTAATCTTCTTAAGCGATTTCCACCTTTTTGGTCTACTGAAAACCCACCTTGGCGGGAGACATTTCAAGAATGACGCTGAAGTTAAATGTGAAGTGAAAACGTGGTTTAGAAAACAGAGCACACAGGTCTATGCACCCGGTTTGGGAGGACTGATAAAGCGATGGGATAAGTGCATCAATGTTGGTGGAAATTATGTTGAGAAATAAAGGGACAATTTAAGTATAAAAATAAACTGGTTTTAAGTTGTTATCTTAGTTAGTTATTTTTCTACAGCCATATTGTGACTTACTTATTGACATCCCCTCGTATATCGCCCGAAATGTTGGCATTGCAATCTGTTGTTTCAATGAAAACATCAACACAGTAGTTTTTCCTAACCTCCTTTAATTGTATATATAATACTTCATGTCTGCTGCCATATTAACAACTTTTAAGGCATGACTGTGACACATTCTTCCAATTTTCCGCCATCCATTTTTGTTCGGGCCAACCCTACTTTTTGTTAAGAGATAATTTGTTTGTATTGACTACCCCTACCATGTTTTCAAACTACTGACACCTTGGCTGCAGGGAACTGTGCTGAAGTTCTTGCTTGTTGATTATTCGCTCTTGTTCCTTGCAAATAATTGTGCCCTTGCCTTTTTGAAATTTGGTACGTTGTTATAGAAGATGGCGAGCCTAGTTGATAATATCATGAGCGCGGTGGGACTAGGGTTTGAGGTCTGCGTATGCCGATAGAGGAACAATCTGGACAACTATTCCTCCTGACACGCAGGACTATAGAATGTGATGATCCTATTAAGTATTACATAGCAGCTTCTTGTGCTTCGGGAAAGGTGTTTCCTCTTAAATGTGTGGGCATTCACCCCTGCAAATATTTGGTGTCATACCACTGCTCTGGTTGTGTGTGTGTGTGTGTGTGTGTGCGTGTGTGTGTGTGTGTGCGCGCGTGTGTGTGTGTGTGGAGGAAGGGGGGGGGGGAGTCTCGTTGAAAGGTAACGCCGCGTTCTTTGGTCCCTTTGAAGGAAATTGTTCGCAGCCTCACAACACCTCAAATATTTATTTTAGTTGGTTGGTTGGTTGGTTGGTAGGTTGGTGGGTGGGTGGGTGCATAGGTTGGTTACATTTCGGTTGGTTGGTGAGTGGGTTTGGTGATGGTTGGTTGGTGGATTGGTTAGTTTTTGGTTGGATGGTTGGTGGGTGGGTGTCGAACCCACGCCCGACCGAGCTGGTATTTATCGGTGCAGTTCGTTGTATACTTCGTTAGCGAAAGTATATGATCTAGTAAAAATGTTGACCTTAGTACTTAAAACATTTCATAAGTACTTGCTCCAGTCACAACGTAGGCCGTAGTACGCGTATTTACAACCACGTGGTTTGTGTGATAAGGAATTGCTTTTGCCTTTTCCCGTAATCGTTTTGTTCTCGAGCTTCCGGTTTAAAAAAGTCTCCTCGTCAAAAAAGAAGTAGTCATGCACTGTAATCCAAAATCTTGAGCTCTGAAGGGAGACAACTAGTGGGTGGGGAAACAAACCAGATGAGCTTCAGTGAAGCTGGATGTTTCTTGTTGTGAGCGTGCATTGTAGGAAGAAATGACAACAAGATGCTACTGTCAGTAGCAGATGCACCGCAATGACACGCGGTTGAAACCTCATTAAGTTCAGGAAACATTTGTTCTAAATGCATGCTGCTTTAATGTGAACTTAGTCTCTTAAAACGAGTATCATCAGCAATGTCTTTGTGAATATACACGGGTAGGGGGTGAACTGTTTTCTCATTCATAATGCAGTTACCAAGTTTATATAAAATATTATCAGTTCACACTGCCCTTGTGTGAAACACTGTCCATGATAACTGGTGATCTACAGGCTAAGTTTGCTAGTCAGGTTTTAATCATATATGACTCCGCTACCTTGTGGCAGTAGATGGTACAACTTGCTTTCTGTTCGCGCTGAATGTTGGGCGGCGCTCACCAAACAACACCCCACATTGTGCCAACAATTTCGGGAGGAGGAGTGCAACTGAGGGGGTAAGGCCTTATTTATCCCGGTGTGAGGAATTACAACCTAAAGACTAATTATCTTGGCAGGGCAGACCAGGTCCTAAGCCTTGGTCGGAAACTAGTCTAGAATTGGAAGTTCCGACAGGCGAACAGTTGGAGTATGCTTTGCTGCTGATCCGGCAGCTTCTGCAGCTTGTTCCATATATATTGGTGTTACCTTTCCTCAGAAGTAAATTAGGCAGACCGAGAGAGGGATCCTGCTGCATGGGCAACACATGATCTCTCCAATTCAGCCCAGGCTTTGTGCTACGGAGAGGTTATTATGCATTTTTTTTTTTTGAAGCACAATGACTATCGTTTGTTAAGACGGGAAGGTGCCAGTACAGTACAGACTAAGTGAAATACTATACATAATATATACTATTTGACTAACTTTTTACACGATGCCATGACAGTATAAATACATTCTGAAAAACCACTTGAATATGACACAAAACGCAGAAGTCGTTGTCTTATTCTCCTTTTGTCTTTATTTCCCTTTGGGGCATTGGTCCTCAACCAGCTCCCGCTAGAAGAAACTTCCTTATGCCCTAGTATTTAAACAGATTCAGTTCGAAACAAAAGGTCGGTTTGGGCCAAACAAACATAGATGGCAGAAAACTGGAAGTAGGGCTGTGTCACAGTTATGACTTAACAGATGTTAATATTGAAGCATACATATTGTATATATTCGAATACTAAATGTATCAAGAAGAGATAAGACCAGAAATGAAGAAATCAGGATTAAAGTAGGGGTTATAGCTGCACTAGATTTTATTAGAAGGCAGCATGTCAAATGGTTTGGCCATGCAAGTAGGTTACCAACTAACAGTATACTACAACAAGCAATGATGTATAGATCAGATGGAAGCAGAGGAAGAGGCCGACCACGTAAACGATGGACGCAGGGAATAACAGTCCATGGGCATATCGATACACGAAGCCCATAGGTGGGCACTCTCCCGCCGCTGTTTATACTTCACCTCGACACCGCAAGGTACAAGAACATGATGAGATGAGATATATTGTATTATAACGGAAGGACAATATTTCGGCCATATTTAAGCCCATGGCAGATACGGGAAGTCACTTAAGACGATTAATCATCCTTACATCCGATTAATCATCGCGCTTACAGATTGTTCAGTAAATCATCTTTAAGTGTTTGACGACTGACGTGGACTATCAGGATTCTCCACATTTTGCTGTCTCCAACGGCATGTACCACTTTGTGAAGCATTATTAGCTATGGATTAAATACAGCGGTGGTTTCCCCTTGACTTCCGTCCAGTGAGTTAATCAACGAAAACGAGAAGTAAAATTAATCAGCTTTACAAGAACAATCCCCCCCCCCCCCCCCCCCCCCCCCCCCCCCCCCCCCCGCGTTCCCATCCTGTTTTAGGATATTGCGGTCAACACCAGCATCTTTCAGCTGTATGTTGATTCCTAGGCTAGATTACGCTCATTAGCACGCCACGACTTTCTGAGCGACCGGCTCCATACTCTCGTAAGTCACTGGCGCGACTCGAACCCCTTCAAATTCTCGTTCGCTCACGTCAACCACGAGAGTATTCGAGCTGATAACCCCTAGGCTAGGGAGACCGGCTAAGAACACAATTACCAGTGACAAAATGGACGTTGCCGCTACAGCTTGAGTCAGCACACAAACAACAGACCTACAGACAACTATATAACAAGTAAGTATACACAAGATCTTAGCTGATGTTAATCAGTCATCGCTTTATTCTTCCCAATGCTGTGCTACCAATGCCAAATATGGACAGTCCTAGAGTGAGTTGAGATGCAAAAGAAACGCAGCTGGAAAAACAACCAGAAGAGATAGAGCAGTGGTTCTCAACCGGTGGGGAATTCCCCCCCCCCCCTCCCCGGGGGGGGGGGGGAATTTTACGGTTTCCAGGGGGGGGGGGGGAATTAAGATTATTTCTAGATTACGTTAATACAAGAACCGATTACTTGATATTGTTTTTCCCTTCATACTTTACGGTTCTGTACGTATCACCCTTATGAAATTCATTTTATAATGTAAGTTGATCCGCAAATCACGTTTTATGTAGATGTCTAGACTTGTTTTAATATGTGCTATGAAATTTAGCTTCAATTATTAAGTATACTGTGTGGGGGCAGGGGGGAATTTTTAGGTAGGAAATACGAAAGGGGGGGGGGGAAATGACGTTCTAAAAATATGGTGAGGGGGGGGGGGGGTGACGTCCTAAAATATGGTGCAGGGGGCACGGGCCAAAAAGGTTGAGAACCACTGAGATAGAGAGAGAGACAAACGAGAAACTAAGAACAAGTGTCGGGATAACCCTATATTATTGACTTTATTGAACACCACAGAATTAAATGGTTCTGACATTTAGTTTGAATGGAACAGTATCAACCAGCGGCTAGGGTGTTCTAAATTCTACGTGAGAACACGGGGATACAAGGCGAGAGAATGAGATAGAAGGGGTTGGCTAGATGGAGTAAAAGAGACATTGAAGAAATCAAATATCTTAGTACAAGCAACAAGATGAGCGAAACACAAGATTGCATTCGCCTCTTGTCTGCAATGCCTCACTCCAAAAGCAATAGGACAAAAGAAGAAGAGAGAATCAGTCATCGGAAGAAAGAAAGAAAGAAAGAAAGAAAGAAAGAAAGAAAGAAAGAAAGAAAGAAAGAAAGAAAGAAAAGTACAATAACGACTAAGATCGAGAACATTATAGACAAATAGCGACTGAGCTTATCAAAAACGCAGAGGACAGATATTTGCGGAGAATCATAATCGCCTCCACCACTCAGCAGGGCACATCATGATTTTATAGCCACTCCTAGACGGAATAAACGATGCTTATTTATATTTTAAATTCACAACACTGCTACAGAATTCCCTCTTGCTTTCAAGATTAAGTTAACTTGTTACTTCAGCAGGGCGCTGTTGTCATCTGAAGGCGATATATTCAACTCCTGGTAGGTTCAAAATTTCTTCTTTTCTCCGCTTCTATGAGTGTTTATAAATAAATACCTGTCAGTTTATTTCACACGGATTACAGTAGTCTACACTTCCCCTACATAGTTCCTAGAAAGTCGACATAAGCACCGGTATCTTAATGTTATGCCAGGTGTACTTTACTATAATGCAAATTTTGTAAGTAGGGAACGTTTTGATAAATAATATATCACAAATATCATAATAATATAGGCAATTATAAATTACTAATACTAAACGTTATATTATTATTATGTTGATATTATACGGTAGGATAGTCTATTGTTGTGTAGATATTGTCCGCCCAATATTAAAACGACATGGAGTTGCGGCGGATGTGTGACCTGCTTGCTGTGTTCACTTTCTTTGGTTGTGAAGATGTGTAATTGTCAAACTTGATCTGTCTCTTTTTCCGCGACTCGTAAATTGTTATAGGGGTGTAAACATTGTTAAAATTAGATACATTTTATACCACTAACGTGTTATGTGTGTTGTTCTTCTTCAATATGTGAGCAACAGTTTGGACATGGGATTAGCTGGGAGAAAGGCCGCAACCGTTAGGCCGTTTATGGTAACGGTAAGAAGACCAGTTAAATATAAAATAGTAAGATAAGAAGATTGTAAATTAACCGTTACTTGATCTGTGCTCAGCGTAAGTATGGTTATTACACCGTCACTTGATCTGTGCTCAGCGTAATTATGGTTATTATTAAATAGTAAGAAGATGGTCAATCAACCGTAACTTGATCTGTACTCAGCGTAGTTAGGTAGTTATTATTAAGTACTAGTAGTAAGTATATGAAGATGGTATATTAATTTTATTTTTATTATTAACCGTTACTTGATCTGTGCTAAGATTAAGTTAACCAAAGTTGCTATCCTGCGTATGTGTTTCAAATCCACATTTTAAATCACATTCATTATGAAACTTTGTTTATGCAGTACATTGTTATCACGTTAGTTAACTAGTTAATGCAACTTTAAAATGAATCGGTCCAGTACAGAGTCAACACGGCGTCATCCGTTGACCCACGCCTCAGCAGAAGTTTAATAAATTATATATACTGAAAGAGGTTCCGCAGTTATTTCTTGGGACAGAAGGGGTTAAATAAAGTAATATATAAACAAATCCCATAATAGGACAGAGTTAATGTAATAACTAGCGCCAACATGAGGATGTAAGAAGTAAGAAGTATAAGAGTTTATTTTACAGGGTATAAGAAAGGACCCAAGAGTTGCGTAGACGTTGGAAACCCCCACTGCATATCTATTAAATGGTTGACATAGTTTTACTGTGCTTGTAAACAGGCTATCATATATGCAAGTCGTAATGCTGAAGGTGGGTGTGTATACCCGAGATACACACAATAGCAGGAGCTCCAGTCTGTGGTGACACAGTGACATACCTTGTGTTGTGACTCATGCGATTACACCTTACACAGTTGTGGGTGAATGGGAGAAACATTTTCTACTAGGGGATAACCCAATTGAACTATTATTTTATAACTGATACAAATATCAGCTCTGGAATGAAACACGTTGTATATGTAAGTGTGTTAATGTAGTTCATCTCTAATAATGTAATAGCTTTGAAATAGTATTGGTTTGATAAAACTAGTTTTTCTCTAATTAGTTTGAAAGCAGTTATGGATGCAGTTCCTAATCCCACATACCACGATCGAAACATAGGCACAGGCAGTTTGACAACAGACCGCCTTGTGTTTTTTTTTTTTTTTTTAGTAAATGGTATGTATGCGGGTCGGCAGAAAACAGTGGCAAACTACTGAACGTAAACTTGCCCAGGAATCACGAATAGCCAATTAATGTTGGGGTTGACTGCTACATCCTGTAAATGATAATCAAGTCACTAACTTTAGTTGCACAGTTTATGTCATTGAAGATGGCAGCTTTGTGGAAATCAAGTCGAACAGAAAGTCAATAAGGGAGAACAAACACTTTCAAAAGTACTTCTTTAACTTTCTTACAGGCACTTCATCATCTTCTTCATCATCATCATTATGTAGTAGGTCCTTGGCAGAATGTCACTCTCATCATGGCCCACTTAAAATATTCTTGATCGTTTGCCACTTCCTCTGCCTCCTGCATTTCCATGCTAAAGCTTCTGCAGTGTCTTGTGTCCATCTTCTGCTTCATATATTTCCATGCTCAAGCTGTCTGCTGTGCCTTCTGCCCATCTTCTGCCTCCTGCATTTCAATGCTCAAGCTGTCTGCAATGCCTTGTTTCCATCTTCTGCCTCCTGCATTTCCATGCGCAAGCTGTCTGCTGTGCCTTCTGCCCATCTTCTGCCTCCTGCATTTCCATGCTCAAGCTGTCTGCAATGCCTTGTTTCCATCTTCATGCTGGCTGACCCCTGTCTTTTCTGCAGGAACCATGCCTTCTATCACTGTTCATTCCAAACTATTGTGACGTTTCATGTGGCCAAAGGGTTTCAGTTCCCCAGACATAACGCTGTTCATGGGCCATTTGTCTTCAATGTCCAGATCTTGTAGAGTGTCCGTGTTTTCTTCTTGTTGATCTGTGGTATTCTAGGAATTTGTTTGTAAAATGTTAAGTCCATAGGCTTGCCAGCATTGATGATTATAAGTGGTACCTCGGGTTACGAACTTAATTTGTTCAAGAACTCGGTTCGTAACCTGAAACGTTCGTAATCTGAAACATTGAAATAAATGAAATACAGACAATCCGTTTCAAGATGAAAGAATCGTTCTTTTTTAGTAACATCCAGTTGTTTATCAGACAAAACGCAAAGAATACGTGTACTTCACATATTAAAGAAAGAAAGAAAACAACCAAATGAATTAAATGTAAAAAAAAAAAAGATTTAGTCTATCTTTATTGCCAAGAAAACGATCATGGGAAATTTGTCAATTTATTTGTTATTCTGAATCATTAGTTTCAGGAATATCTTGTCGTTGTTTCTTGGCAGCCGACCAGGAATCTTTCTGCACCAAGAAACTATCAAGGGAAATTCGTCGCTTCCTTTGCTAGAGAATCTTTCTGAAGTGGGCTATCGAGTTTATAATTCATCAGGTTTACTGCCCTGTTAGCAACAAGTTTGTTTGGATGATGGTTCACAATGAAGTCTTCGTCTGTCCACTTGCTGCAAGTTTCTTTTATCCTGGCAGTTGAAACAAACGATCACTGACTCCTCATCATCGGACGACTGCTCCTCCTTTAATGTCTTTAGCTGTTCATTCTAAAGATCCAGAAGCTCATCTGTAGTATTGTTTGTACTGTACGTGATCGTTTGTCTCCAATGTTACACCTTGCTCTCTCTCTCTCTCTCTCTCTCTCTCTCTCTCTCTCTCTCTCTCTCTCTCTCTCTCTCTCTCTCTCTCTCTCTCTCTCTCCCCCCCTCTTTCTCGCCTTCGTTCGTAACCCGAGGCACTGTTCGTTACCCGAAACATAAAATTTTCGAAGTTGTTGTTCGTAACTTGAATTGTTCGTGACCTGAGGTACCTCTGTATAATGTTATATACTAAGTCCGCAGTATTTGCCAGGTTTACACACCCAGAGACATCTAAACCAAGACAGACACAAGTGATTTCATTATTCATCACCGTTTGCCATGCCAATAAGCTTGGGCGGAGATGTTTCACCATCTCACACAATCACTAGAGTCGTGGTTGAGCTCCATTTTCTTGTCTTGACCATGCCACATGGTCAAGCCATCCAGATATTTACTTCTCTACCTTCCCCTTTGTTCTTTTTCCCTCAATCTTGCCAGTTGTCACCAAGTTCTCCAATTTATTTCTTCTCATAACAGCTAACAACTTTGGACTGTCTATGTCTAATTTCTCTAATAAGTTTACAGTTATCATTTACTTCTTGCAGGACGTGCTCATTAGTTTCTCTGTCTGACCGTCATATTCTTTGCATTTTTCTCAGAAACCACATTTCAACTGCCATTAAATGTTTTTCAGCTTGTCTGCTCATTGTCCATGTTTCACATTCATACAAAAGTACAGGTTCTATGTATTAGCTGATTACGTATTAGCTGTTTCAAATATTTCCACAACTTCACACGTATGATCAGGATATATGCAACGTTAGACCATGTTTGTATATTTAAATATAATCAGTTATTCTAGCTAAGTGTGTCCATTTGTTTGTTTTTCAGAATGATGGTCCAGATGAGTCCACATAGGCTATTTATAATTCTTCTTGTTGTGAGCTTACCAGCGTCAGCTGAAGATATATCAAATATGTTCAGTGGAAGTAAGTGTTTATAAATACTACTTTTTGTGCTGTTGTTAGAACCAGGTTCATGAGCAGTAAGTGTCTATAAAGCTACATTTTTATGTTGTTAGAACTGCTTGTATGTTTATTATAACCAGGTTCATGAGCAGTAAGTGTCTATAAAGCTACATTTTTATGTTGTTAGAACTGCTGGTATGTTTATTATCACTAGGTGAAAAGTTCTCAGATCTGTTCATGGGAAGTATTTGTCTATAAATGCTACATTTGTTGTTGTTGTTGTTGTTGTTGTTGGTGTTGTTGTTGTTGTTGTTGTTGTTGTTGTTAGAGCGGGGACAGTTATAATTACAAACAGTAGGTTGCATGATTTATTGCCTCGCATATTTCACTGCATATCATCAGGTGTATATTGCAGAATTATACATCACATGAAGTGAATGGATGAATTAAAAATTTGGCTGAAATATATAACACAATAATCTCTGATACCGTTCGAATGTGAAGCAATGTTGTCCCCATGATAATCAGCAAAATATCCAGGCAGTAAATTGTGCTGCCTATTGTTTGTGACTTCTGTGTGTAAATTCACTAAGGGAATACACTGGTTTGAATTTCTGAAACTGTTGTAGCTCTTAAAACTGATGAAGTCATGCTAAAGTCATCTCCATCCTGAACATGGCTGCCTTCTGTCGGGATGTGGTTGGTGTAGGGGGTTGTCTGATCTAGTGGAGAAGTATGCTCTTCAAGAGGAACTCTCCTTTTCTTCTCCAAGCTGAGGAACCAACAGTATGTGCAAGACCAGTACTGGAGCTTCACATCGGCAGAGAGACATGGCAACTCTTGGCCAGTTAGTCAGACCAGGAGCCAAATCTGGATTCGCTGCATCTCATTGGCCAGTGTTAAACCTGGTCCTAGGCTGGCAATCCTGGCAGCCCAAGGAAGTTTCTAGAAAATATGTAGATATTCATGTGTGTTTAATGGTTGCTTTTATATAGCACTAGCTGACCCGGCCCGGCTTCGCCCAGGCCCTGGAGGGGATCTATCTATCTATCAGTCTGTCTGTGTGCTTGTTTGTCTGTCTGTCTGTCTGGCTGACCCGGCCCGGCTTCACCCAGTCCCTGGTGGGGAGCATCTCATTTAATTCATATAAGTAGTCATATAAGCTCTCCCGTTCCCGACTATCTGTCTGTCTGTCTGTCTGACCCGGCTTCACCCAGTCCCTGGTGGGGAGCATCTCATTTTATTCATATACGTAGTCATATAAGCTCTCCCGTTCCCGACTATCTGTTTGTCTGTCTATCTGTCTGTCTGTCTGTCCCGGCCCGGCTTCACCCAATCCCTGGTGGGGAGCATCTCATTTAATTCATATACGTAGTCATATAAGCTCTCCCGTTCCCGACTGTCTGTTTATCTGTCTGTCTGTCTGACCCGGCCCGGCTTCACCCAGTCCCTGGTGGGGAGCATGTCATTTAATTCATTCATATAAGTAGTCAAATAAGCTTCCGTTCCCGACTATCTGTCTGTCTGTCTATCTGACCCGGCGTGGTTTCGCCTGTAAACAGTAACTTAAAAGAATGTCCTTCCACACACCATTCATTATTTTTAATGAAAACTGTTTTTATTCACCGACATGACAGTTGATAAGTTTTGTAAGCAGAAATAGATGGGTTACAATGTTATATTTTATTCATATACGTAGTCATATAAGCTCTCCCGTTCCCGACTATCTGTTTGTCTGTCTATCTGTCTGTCTGTCTGTCCCGGCTTCACCCAATCCCTGGTGGGGAGCATCTAATTTAATTCATATAAGTAGTCATATAAGCTCTCCCGTTCCCGACTGTCTGTCTGTCTATCTGTCTGACCGGCGTGGTTTCGCCCAGCTTTTGGCGCACAGTAACTTATGAAAACTGTAGAAAAAGATGGGTTAAAATGTTATGCATAATGCATTATTTTTATGCCAACTGTAAAAATACCTTAAAGATTATATCATTATTTAATATAACTCATATGCCTAAAAATAACTATAGACAAAGAGTGTAACAATAGTGCAGGAAAGTCCAACAATATGACTATAAAGTATTTAGAAATGTTATTAAAAGTTATGCTCCTTGAAATAACTTTTCTAGAGTGAAGTGCCCCTGCTATATAGACATTATATAATTAAAATGGAAAAGTAAATGTCATTAAATAAGTCGAAGATTTTACATTCAGAAATTATTATAGTCGGTTGCACAGGAATGAAAGGAAGACGTGTAGAAAATTTCATCTCAATCGGATGTACCGTTATCGAACGCATCCAAATCCACAAACCCACAAACATACAGTCTCTTTTATAGATATAGATGAGTTCATCATCATCACTCATGCTATATAAAAGCAACCATTAAACACACATGAATGTCTACATATTTTCTAGAAACTTCCTTGGGCTGTCAGGGTTTTTTGGTTGCTTTTTTCTCACTGCCAATGCTTTTATAGCATGAGTTCACGATGTGGTTAAGTAATGGAGATTGTCTGTAATGAACTCTGTAAACGTCTGCATAGAACAATGGTAGTGCAGCATAAACAGAGAAGCCGAGGGAGTCTCCATGGCCAAGTGGTTATGCTGCCTGCCTTGCACTATAAAGGTTATGTTGATTCCAGGCTACTTCGTTTGGTTCATGAGGGAAATTTTCTCGGAGACTCCTGGGGATCGTTGCTGGAGCTATGGAGTTTGAGCTTCGTGCAACAATTTTGGCAGGCCGCCGTGCAGAAAGAGGTCGAGCCATATGGGATAAAATCCGGTGCAATGAAGTTCATCCTTTTGCTTGCCATTTGAAGTCTTTTAAACAAGAGAGGCTGGGAAAATATGATGGCAGTGGAAATGTGGGTTGCATATAGAGCCTTAACTGTTATATGTGTTTGAGGCCTGGACAGTAAGCAGTTAAGTTTGCAATCAACCCCAGCATCTATTGGCTTTTTGTGATTTACTAGGAACTTTTATGTTCAGTTTTCTACAATAAGCAGACAAGTTTAGAAACATCTGGTGGCAGAAGAAATGAGATGTTTACATATATAGCTTACACTATTGTATGCAGACATCGACTTGGCCGAACGGACAAGACGCTCTATCTATTAAATGTCCGGTGCGGTGATGAAGAGGTAGCAGCAGTTTCCCACACGCACTAGTTTGGACTTTGATGTTGACTTCTCGTTCAAACAGCAATGGCAAACCACTGCACATAAAATCAGCGTAGGGTTGGGGTTGACCGCAATATCCTTCAAAGGACATGCATTTTTTGTACTGTTGTAAGCATATGAAATTTGGACAACAAGTAAACCAGCTGAGAAATGGCTGATATAGCTTACACTTCTGTATGTAGGGAGACCTAGACAATATGCAGACAAGCTGAGAAATGGCTGATATAGCTTACACTTCTGTATGTAGGGAGACCTAGACAATATGCAGACAAGCTGAGAAATTGGCTGATATAGCTTACACTTCTGTATGTAGGGAGACCTAGACAATATGCAGACAAGCTGAGAAATGGCTTATATAGCTTACACTTCTGTATGTAGGGAGACCTAGACAATATGCAGACAAGCTGAGAAATGGCTGATATAGCTTACACTTCTGTATGTAGGGATACCTAGACAATATGCAGACAAGCTGAGAAATGGCTGATATAGCTTACACTTCTGTATGTAGGGAGACCTAGACAATATGTAGACAAGCTGAGAAATGGCTGATATAGCTTACACTTCTGTATGTAGGGAGACCTAGACAATATGCAGACAAGCTGAGAAATTGGCTGATATAGCTTACACTTCTGTATGTAGGGAGACCTAGACAATATGCAGACAAGCTGAGAAATTGGCTGATTTAGCTTACACTTCTGTATGTAGGGAGACCTAGACAATATGCAGACAAGCTGAGAAATGGCTTATATAGCTTACACTTCTGTATGTAGGGAGACCTAGACAATATGTAGACAAGCTGAGAAATGGCTGATATAGCTTACACTTCTGTATGTAGGGAGACCTAGACAATATGCAGACAAGCTGAGAAATTGGCTGATATAGCTTACACTTCTGTATGTAGGGAGACCTAGACAATATGCAGACAAGCTGAGAAATGGCTGATATAGCTTACACTTCTGTATGTAGGGAGACCTAGACAATATGCAGACAAGCTGAGAAATGACTGATATAGCTTACACTTCTGTATGTAGGGAGACCTAGACAATATGCAGACAAGCTGAGAAATGGCTGATATAGCTTACACTTCTGTATGTAGGGAGACCTAGACAATATGTAGACAAGCTGAGAAATGGCTGATATAGCTTACACTTCTGTATGTAGGGAGACCTAGACAATATGCAGACAAGCTGAGAAATTGGCTGATATAGCTTACACTTCTGTATGTAGGGAGGCCTAGACAATATGCAGACAAGCTGAGAAATGGCTGATATAGCTTACACTTCTGTATGTAGGGAGACCTAGACAATATGCAGACAAGCTGAGAAATAATTATAGTGACAGCAGAAATACGTTTTGTTGTAGTTGAAAAATGCAAAGATTGCCATGGATAGACATAAAAGCAAACAGAACAGTCCTTCAAGAAGAAAAAAAAAACTGTACATTTATTAGAGAAATTAAATATAAACAGTCAAGATTCAAGGTGGCCAACCAGGCGATGCCCACTGTAATTGAGGAACCCGTCAAGAGTCTCAGTCGAGTGTATGATTCTTCGCTGATGGACAAGAACACAGCACAACACATACGCGAGACAACAGAAAACGATCTGCAAGCCATCGAGAAGAGTAGATTCATCGGAAAGTTCAAGATCTGGTGCCTCCAGTTCATACTGATCCCGAAGCTGATATGGTCTCTACTCACCCATGATGTGTGCAGGAGCGCGGTAGAGGCGATAGAAAGAAAAGCCAGCAAAACCACAAGCAAATGGCTGAGAGTGCCAACAGGTCTGTTGACATAGCGTTGTACTCAAAGAAGTCCAAACATGTGCTCCTGTTCAAGTCCGTTGTCGAGGAATAGAAAGTTGGAACAGCCAGGCTCGTGATGATGCTGCACTTGTCAAACGATGAAATAGTCCGCAGCTCCCAGTCAGCGCTCAGGACGGGAAGGAAGTGGAGTGTTGACGAGTGTCACTTGTTTTCCCGGGAGGAATGTGGAATCAACAAGCACATCTTCAAACTTATTTATCTGTTGGGATTATTGACTGACTTCTGTCTACACTCCTCCCTTCTGTCTTCCCTTCCATATATCTATTTCTTTCACTCTCTCTGTTATTCCCTCAACACATACTCCGACAACAGTTCCTTTCAACGATAAATAAAAGATTTATTAATAAAAACTATGTCTGGTGTATGTATGGACTGTGTAAGCATAGTTGATAGTGTATTCTATTGTTGGTGCAAGAATGAACTCTGAATGTCTAGCAGTGGTGTCACATCTCGCCCACTCATTTTTCAAAACCACAGGACAGCACATCAAACAGGAAAGGTCTCACCCTGGATGATCCGTATGCTTGAATCTGACGGTAAATCCGTTATTGAATGAAACAAAACTGTTCACCACTGGATCACTGTACAGTAATAATATTCCAGTAAGTTTATAACTTCGCCCGAGTCTGTTTCATGAAAGTACTTATCCAACACCGGAAAAAACCACATCACCACAGTTCTGCCTAATGTCTTTTATGAGTAGCAATGTTTTTACTTGTCTATTGTTTCTTCACTAGGCATACAAGACGTATGTAGTTTTATTTTGCTTTGCTTTCTGCAAACTTATCTTCCTTTTTCCATTATTACTTTGGTTATCTGGATCTTCTTTTTCAAAGTTCCTTTAAAAGTATAGTTTATTTCTTATTTGATCCTGTCTAATTTATTACTTGGTTTATTGGGGTATTTGCTCTCCCCACAAATGACATGCCTTGAGTTATTCAACAAAGCTTTTTCCAGCACACAAGAAGTATGTGTCTATCTTCTCTGCTATATCCCGATGGTAGTTGGAACCTTATTTATTCACTTAACATCCTCCTGGAATCGAAATACACTAGCGAATAACACACTAATATCCCATATTCTTTCAACCATTAGGGACGTGTATTTCTTTCCCCACTCAGGATGCATATCTCATTCAGCCCAGTTTGGAACACACACTAAACAGAAACCCCATGTTCTACTATTTATAACGAGTGTCCAATCCTCCGTTGATTAGTTGATCTACAATCAAATTTGCCGTATCCTGCCCATCAAACAGCGGTAAAATCACGTAGTGACTATTTTCTCGTTTCCTCCGTTGTTACGCTGTTCCTCCTTTCATCGCTGGTCACACTTCAAATAGATCTAGGCTTTGATCACTGTCTTTCTGTTCCCCGTTCTTGTCCGTTCGTTTTCCCGTCGGCCGATACGAGCGGCAGTCACTGACCTCGGCGAGTACCTGTATCCTATTTTTATATTCGGAGGTCAATGATCTTTACTTTATTCCTCCTCTCAGAATGAAGTACACAATTGTTAACCCTCTTCCTTCATTGCATTTTGATATGTAAGTTATCAAGGAATCACTAAACTGCAGTTTTTCCGTGACATAGGCCCCCTCTTAAGAGAGTTGACCACGTCGACTCTTCATCAATGTAGTTTTGATTCCTATGATCCTCCAACTTATTCCTCTTCCTCTGGAGTTGGATGTCTAGATAAGAAATCCGCTCCTACATTCTCCTTACCAGGGATGTATTCCACTGTGAAGTCCTGTTGCAGCAACAACGTCCATCACATCCACCGTGCGTCGAGCTTCTCTGAAGTAGCTATGAACATCACGTGTTGATGATATGCTTGGATCCTCACATGGATCAACACCTCATCCAGTAGGCGACCTCATAGACACCCTACCCTACTACTCATGATCACCATTAGTGCTGGCACATCGCCCCTGTATGTTCAGTCGACCTCCTTTCGACTGGCGTAAGCGATGGCTCACAATACAGACGGATCGTCCCATCCTTACTGTAACACTGTTTCCATATTCTCTTGGTTTTCCCCGGCTTTTCCTCTGGGGATGTTCCGCCTTGTCCTCGTTGGACCGAGTCGTCTTTCCCAAACCTCCTGGACTTTTGCTTCCAGGACCATCTTGAGCGATATTGTATCTGGTCAGCCAAACTTCGGTTGGAGTCCTGGGTATTTCTCGCCTTTCCCGACGTTACCCACCCCTTTTGAACTTGGTTACTATTGCAGGTTTCCCTCTTGTCCTTTCCCTGACGTGCGATTTCCCTCCTCCTTTCGTTGGGTAAACCTGACCTATCCCGTACTGTCCCATAGGCCCTCCTATGTTGTACTGGCGATCTCTGGTCTTCGTCTGGACAGGTAACCTTTGTCCCAATGGCTGCCATCACCATAAAGTGCGAAGCTTTGCTCCCGGATCTCTTCTCATATTTCCTAATGAGATGTCTAGGGAGATTTTTCTGCTCTTCCCCGATCCGGATTTTGTAGATGTTCTTGGACACCACCTTTTCCACAGGATAAGGTCCTTTCCATCCTACTTGGAGTATATTGGTCTCTGCTGGACTCCACACTTCCACTTTGTCTTCCACTTTAAGAGCTATTTTACTCTTAGTCCGCTTGTTGGGTGGTGCGTTCTGGCACTCCAAACAAGACTTCAACCACCGGCGTACATCTCCGGTCATTCCTGGCCAGCAGTAATGGCCGGAAATTTGCTGCAAGGTCTCTCTGACACCCATATGTCGATTCTCGCCTATGATGTGTCCACTCTGAAGAATTTGAGGACGGTGGGTCTCTGGAACCACCCACTGCTCGTGCAGATTGTCTCCCCTCCCAGCTCTCCTATAGAGTAGTCGATTCTTCAGAAAGTACTGTCCCCGTTCTGGTGGCTCAGCACTTCTTTGCAGCTTCCTGTAGCAAGGACGCAACGTAGTATCCTTCCTCTGGGCAGTATGCAATTCTCCTATCCCTGAGTTGTCGCATAGTGTCTCTGCCTCTTTTTCCTTCCCTTGAGATCCACTGACTACTGTTCCCTTGTGGGCTGGCTGTTTGGGCATCCCCAAAAAGACATATTTCGTGCCAATGATCATGAGAAATAAGGAGTCAGATAATACAGCAGCTGGAATAATGCCCGTGACGTACCTGGATTTAATTTCCACCTTGGCGATTGGCAGCGTCATGGTAACAGCACTCCTCATTGCCGGCTGTATTTCTATGGTCTCCCCTGTAAGTTGGTCTGGGCTTACTAGGCTGGCATCTATCACAGCTTCCCCATCCAAACCGGTATCGTAGAGACAAACAACCTGCTGGCCATTGACTTCAATCAGTTCGACCACAGGTGGCCTCTCTTGGTCCGGAGTGTCTTCCATCTCCTTGACCGTTTCCTTGCCTTCCTCTTTTGATTCCTCGAGGTTGGTTATGCAATTGGCGTCTTCTGCCTTGCATCCGCCGTCCACAGTATTATGTGTTGTCGACTGGCAGTGTGTGCATCATGTTCCATTCCTAGGTTTCCGTGTGTCCTTTTTGTTCCTAGCTCCTTCGCCGACCTCAGCCGTGTCTGTGATCACCGTCGTAGGAATCACTTTGCATGCTGCGAAGTAAGAACTTTTAGGTTTCGATCTGCAGTCCTTCGTGTTATGAGATGGCACCTTGCAGAATGAACACAACTTCTCGGACCATTTTCGTTTCGCTGGAGAATTCGAGGTGTTCTGGTTTCCTTCCTTCACCTTCTCTGAACTCTCCTCTGTGTGCTTTATATAAGGTTCCACTTTTTCTCCTTCCCAGTTTTTTGGTTTCTTTTTCTCTTGTTTCTCCTGACCTTTGGTTTGAATACTGAGTTCCGCCGTCTCCCCATGTACCTCTACGAATCGTTCCGCCAGCTTATTCACAACATCAATCCGTTCCGCCCCTTGTTCTCCCAAGAAGGTTCTGAGAGGTTTTGACATTTGCTTTAGCATCTGGTCGACCACCATCATCTCTTCGAGACTCTCATAATCCCTCTTGAATTCTGCCAAGTCCATCCATTTCTGGAGATAGGATTTCAGCCTCAGACTGTAGGCGGCGAATAGCTCTCCCGGCTCTCGTCTAGACGATCTAAACTTTTTCCGATACGTTTGTGCTGTGACTTCATAATGCTTCATCAAAGCGGCTTTTAATTCCTCATACTGATTTTCATGTCCTGGTGGTAGGCGTTTATAAACCTCGTACCCCGAACCTATTAAGGCCTGGGATAATTTAAGAGCCCATCGGCTTCTATCCAGTCCCATAGCGACAGCCATTGCTTCAAAGCGATTCGCAAAGTTGTCAAATTTTTCTTTAGACTCATCATACACAGCTAAGGGAAACTTCATTGCATGGTAGCTAGATCCACTCATGTTGGTTGCACCATGTAACGATGATCCGCCTTCCATGCCATCTATTTCTCCCTTAGTTTGTGTTTTGAGTTCCATCTCTTTCATGCGGTATTCATGTTCCCGTATCTTGTTGGCCTCTCCCGCATCAAGTCTCTTGTTGCTCTGTTCCATTTCCATGCGTTTCAATTCCAACTCAACCTTCCGATCTTCTCGTTCCGCTTGACGAATTTCCCTCTCTCTTTCCTGTATGTAATCAGTTAGTTCCGAACCAGCTAAACCAATTGCCTCCCCATTGGCCCTTAGTTCTGCTGTAGTTACTTTAGGAGTTGCCATAGTTAAGAATGTAAGTCAGCCGGCTTAGTAAAGACACCTTAAAGCAGTAAGAAGTACTCACTATAAACAGATAATCTACCTAGACCCTATATCATTTATCTATGTCTATTTAATATTATAAATCTATGACACCACACAGTACATCACAACCACTCTCTCATCCACAAGAGGAGATATAGGATAAAGACTTATGTAGACGTGTGACCGTGTGACTAGGTATGTAATGTGTCTTACTACCTATCCACATTCACCCTGTCTGGAACATTCTCACTGTAAAGTCACCAGCATTAATGAAATGTTTCTACCATAAATGTAATGGCACCATATATCCAATGGACGTCCTTCCATTAAAAGTCATCAATGTATACTTATATTTATTTCAATCAGTATGTCCCAACATGCAGGTACTCCGCTATGCCTGTGCCAATATGCAGGTACCTCTCTATGCATATGCCCTGTTATTCCTCCAGTTCATATGGGTATTATGTAGTTACCCCGCTCGCTCCACCAATTATGTCACTTGTTTTCCCGGGAGGAATGTGGAATCAACAAGCACATCTTCTAACATATTTATCTGTTGGGATTATTGACTGACTTCTGTCTACACTCCTCCCTTCTGTCTTCCCTTCCATATATCTATTTCTTTCACTCTCTCTGTTATTCCCTCAACACATACTCCGACAACAGTTCCTTTCAACGATAAATAAAAGATTTATTAATAAAAACTATGTCTGGTGTATGTATGGACTGTGTAAGCATAGTTGATAGTGTATTCTATTGTTGGTGCAAGAATGAACTCTGAATGTCTAGCAGCGGTGTCACATCTCGCCCACTCATTTTTCAAAACCACAGGACAGCACATCAAACAGGAAAGGTCTCACCCTGGATGATCCGTATGCTTGAGTCTGACGGTAAATCCGTTATTGAATGAAACAAAACTGTTCACCACTGGATCACTGTACAGTAATAATATTCCAGTAAGTTTATAACTTCGCCCGAGTCTGTTTCATGAAAGTACTTATCCAACACCGGAAAAAACCACATCACCACAGTTCTGCCTATTGTCTTTTATGAGTAGCAATGTTTTTACTTGTCTATTGTTTCTTCACTAGGCATACAGGACGTATGTAGTTTTATTTTGCTTTGCTTTCTGCAAACTTATCTTCCTTTTTCCATTATTACTTTGGTTATCTGGATCTTCTTTTTCAAAGTTCCTTTAAAAGTATAGTTTATTTCTTATTTGATCCTGTCTAATTTATTACTTGGTTTATTGGGGTATTTGCTCTCCCCACAAATGACATGCCTTGAGTTATTCAACAAAGCTTTTTCCAGCACACAAGAAGTATGTGTCTATCTTCTCTGCTATATCCCGATGGGAGTTGGAACCTTATATATTCACTTAACATCCTCCTGGAATCGAAATACACTAGCGAATAACACACTAATATCCCATATTCTTTCAACCATTAGGGACGTGTATTTCTTTCCCCACTCAGGATGCATATCTCATTCAGCCCAGTTTGGAACACACACTAAACAGAAACCCCATGTTCTACTATTTATAACGAGTGTCCAATCCTCCGTTGATTGTTTGATCTACAATCAAATTTGCCGTATCCTGCCCATCAAACAGCGGTAAAATCACGTAGTGACTATTTTCTCGTTTCCTCCGTTGTTACGCTGTTCCTCCGTTCATCGCTGGTCACACTTCAAATAGATCTAGGCTTTGATCACCATCTTTCTGTTCCCCGTTCTTGTCCGTCCGTTTTCCCGTCGGCCGACACGAGCGGCAGCCACTGACCTCGGCGAGTACCTGTATCCTATTTTTATATTCGCAGGTCAATGATCTTTACTTTATTCCTCCTCTCAGAATGAAGTACACAATTGTTAACCCTCTTCCTTCATTGCATTTTGATATGTAAGTTATCAAGGAATTACTAAACTGCAGTTTTTCCGTGACACAGGCCCCCTCTTAAGAGAGTTGACCACGTCGACTCTTCATCAATGTAGTTTTGATTCCCATGATCCTCCAACTTATTCCTCTTCCTCTGGAGTTGGATGTCTAGATAAGAAATCCGCTCCTACATTCTCCTTACCAGGGATGTATTCCACTGTGAAGTCCTGTTGCAGCAACAACGTCCATCACATCCACCGTGCGTTGAGCTTCTCTGAAGTAGCTATGAACATCACGTGTTGATGATAGGCTTGGATACTCACATGGATCAACACCTCATCCAGTAGGCGACCTCATAGACACCCTACCCTACTACTCATGATCACCATTAGTGCTGGCACATCGCCCCTGTATGTTCAGTCGACCTCCTTTCGACTGGCGTAAGCGATGGCTCACAATACAGACGGATCGTCCCATCCTTACTGTAACACTGTTTCCATATTCTCTTGGTTTTTCCCGGCTTTTCCTCTGGGGATGTTCCGCCTTGTCCTCGTTGGACCGAGTCGTCTTTCCCAAACCTCCTGGACTTTTGCTTCCAGGACCATCTTGAGCGATATTGTATCTGGTCAGCCAATCTTCGGTTGGAGTCCTGGGTATTTCTCGCCTTTCCCGACGTTACCCACCCCTTTTGAACTTGGTTACTATTGCAGGTTTCCCTCTTGTCCTTTCCCTGACGTGCGATTTCCCTCCTCCTTTCGTTGGGTAAACCTGACCTATCCCGTACTGTCTCATAGGCCCTCCTATGTTGTACTGGCGATCTCTGGTCTTCGTCTGGACAGGTAACCTTTGTCCCAATGGCTGCCATCACCATAAAGTGCGAAGCTTTGCTCCCGGATCTCTCCTCATATTTCCTAATGAGATGTCTAGGGAGATTTTTCTGCTCTTCCCCGATCCGGATTTTGTAGATGTTCTTGGACACCACCTTTTCCACAGGATAAGGTCCTTTCCATCCTACTTGGAGTATATTGGTCTCTGCTGGACTCCACACTTCCACTTTGTCTTCCACTTTAAGAGCTATTTTACTCTTAGTCCGCTTGTTGGGTGGTGCGTTCTGGCACTCCGAACAAGACTTCAACCACCGGCGTACATCTCCGGTCATTCCTGGCCAGCAGTAATGGCCGGAAATTTGCTGCAAGGTCTCTCTGACACCCATATGTCGATTCTCGCCTATGATGTGTCCACTCTGAAGAATTTGAGGACGGTGGGTCTCTGGAACCACCCACTGCTCGTGCAGATTGTCTCCCCTCCCAGCTCTCCTATAGAGTAGTCGATTCTTCAGAAAGTACTGTCCCCGTTCTGGTGGCTCAGCACTTCTTTGCAGCTTCCTGTAGCAAGGACGCAACGTAGTATCCTTCCTCTGGGCAGTATGCAATTCTCCTATCCCTGAGTTGTCGCATAGTGTCTCTGCCTCTTTTTCCTTCCCTTGAGATCCACTGACTACTGTTCCCTTGTGGGCTGGCTGTTTGGGCATCCCCAAAAAGACATATTTCGTGCCAATGATCATGGGAAATAAGGAGTCAGATAATACAGCAGCTGGAATAATGCCCGTGACGTACCTGGATTTAATTTCCACCTTGGCGATTGGCAGCGTCATGGTAACAGCACTCCTCATTGCCGGCTGTATTTCTATGGTCTCCCCTGTAAGTTGGTCTGGGCTTACTAGGCTGGCATCTATCACAGCTTCCCCGTCCAAACCGGTATCGTAGAGACAAACAACCTGCTGGCCATTGACTTCAATCAGTTCGACCACAGGTGGCCTCTCTTGGTCCGGAGTGTCTTCCATCTCCTTGACCGTTTCCTTGCCTTCCTCTTTTGATTCCTCGAGGTTGGTTATGCAATTGGCGTCTTCTGCCTTGCATCCGCCGTCCACAGTATTATGTGTTGTCGACTGGCAGTGTGTGCACCATGTTCCCTTCCTAGGTTTCCGTGTGTCCTTTTTGTTCCTAGCTCCTTCGCCGACCTCAGCCGTGTCTGTGATCACCGTCGTAGGAATCACTTTGCATGCTGCGAAGTAAGAACTTTTAGGTTTCGATCTGCAGTCCTTCGTGTTATGAGATGGCACCTTGCAGAATGAACACAACTTCTCGGACCACTGTCGTTTCGCTGGAGAATTCGAGGTGTTCTGGTTTCCTTCCTTCACCTTCTCTGAACTCTCCTCTGTGTGCTTTATATAAGGTTCCACTTTTTCTCCTTCCCAGTTTTTTGGTTTCTTTTTCTCTTGTTTCTCCTGACCTTTGGTTTGAATACTGAGTTCCGCCGTCTCCCCATGTACCTCTACGAATCGTTCCGCCAGCTTATTCACAACATCAATCCGTTCCGCCCCTTGTTCTCCCAAGAAGGTTCTGAGAGGTTTCGACATTTGCTTTAGCATCTGGTCGACCACCATCATCTCTTCGAGACTCTCATAATCCCTCTTGAATTCTGCCAAGTCCATCCATTTCTGGAGATAGGATTTCAGCCTCAGACTGTAGGCGGCGAATAGCTCTCCCGGCTCTCGTCTAGACGATCTAAACTTTTTCCGATACATTTGTGCTGTGACTTCATAATGCTTCATCAAAGCGGCTTTTAATTCCTCATACTGATTTTCATGTCCTGGTGGTAGGCGTGTATAAACCTCGTACCCCGAACCTATTAAGGCCTGGGATAATTTAAGAGCCCATCGGCTTCTATCCAGTCCCATAGCGACAGCCATTGCTTCAAAGCGATTCACAAAGTTGTCAAATGTTTCTTTAGACTCATCATACACAGCTAAGGGAAAATTCATTGCATGGTAGCTAGATCCACTCATGTTGGTTGCACCATGTAACGATGATCCGCCTTCCATGCCATCTATTTCTCCCTTAATTTGTGTTTTGAGTTCCATCTCTTTCATGCGGTATTCATGTTCCCGTATCTTGTTGGCCTCTTCCGCGTCAAGTCTCTTGTTGCTCTGTTCCATTTCCATGCGTTTCAATTCCAACTCAACCTTCCGATCTTCTCGTTCCGCTTGACGAATTTCCCTCTCTCTTTCCTGTATGTAATCAGTTAGTTCCGAACCAGCTAAACCAATTGCCTCCCCATTGGCCCTTAGTTCTGCTGTAGTTACTTTAGGAGTTGCCATAGTTAAGAATGTAAGTCAGCCGGCTTAGTAAAGACACCTTAAAGCAGTAAGAAGTACTCACTATAAACAGATAATCTACCTAGACCCTATATCATTTATCTATGTCTATTTAATATTATAAATCTATGACACCACACAGTACATCACAACCACTCTCTCATCCACAAGAGGAGATATAGGATAAAGACTTATGTAGACGTGTGACTGTGTGACTAGGTATGTAATGTGTCTTACTACCTATCCACATTCACCCTGTCTGGAACTTTCTCACTGTAAAGTCACCAGCATTAATGAAATGTTTCTACCATAAATGTAATGGCACCATATATCCAATGGACGTCCTTCCATTAAAAGTCATCAATGTATACTTATATTTATTTCAATCAGTATGTCCCAACATGCAGGTAATCCGCTATGCCTGTGCCAATATGCAGGTACCCCTCTATGCATATGCCCTGTTATGCCTCCAGTTCATATGGGTATTATGTAGTTACCCCGCTCGCTCCACCAATTATGTCACTTGTTTTCCCGGGAGGAATGTGGAATCAACAAGCACATCTTCAAACTTATTTATCTGTTGGGATTATTGACTGACTTCTGTCTACACTCCTCCCTTCTGTCTTCCCTTCCATATATCTATTTCTTTCACTCTCTCTGTTATTCCCTCAACACATACTCCGACAACAGTTCCTTTCAACGATAAATAAAAGATTTATTAATAAAAAAACTATGTCTGGTGTATGTATGGACTGTGTAAGCATAGTTGATAGTGTATTCTATTGTTGGTGCAAGAATGAACTCTGAATGTCTAGCAGCGGTGTCACATCTCGCCCACTCATTTTTCAAAACCACAGGACAGCACATCAAACAGGAAAGGTCTCACCCTGGATGATCCGTATGCTTGAGTCTGACGGTAAATCCGTTATTGAATGAAACAAAACTGTTAACCACTGGATCACTGTACAGTAATAATATTCCAGTAAGTTTATGAATTCGCCCGAGTCTGTTTCATGAAAGTACTTATCCAACACCGGAAAAAACCACATCACCACAGTTCTGCCTATTGTCTTTTATGAGTAGCAATGTTTTTACTTGTCTATTGTTTCTTCACTAGGCATACAAGACGTATGTAGTTTTATTTGCTTTGCTTTCTGCAAACTTATCTTCCTTTTTCCATTATTACTTTGGTTATCTGGATCTTCTTTTTCAAAGTTCCTTAAAAGTATAGTTTATTTCTTATTTGATCCTGTCCTATTTATTACTTGGTTTATTGGGGTATTTGCTCTCCCCACAAATGACATGCCTTGAGGTTATTCAACAAAGCTTTTTCCAGCACACAAGAAGTATGTGTCTATCTTCTCTGCTATATCCCAATGGGAGTTGGAACCTATATATTCACTTAACATCCTCCTGGAATCGAAATACACTAGCGAATAACACACTAATATCCCATATTCTTTCAACCATTAGGGACGTGTATTTCTTTCCCCACTCAGGATGCATATCTCATTCAGCCCAGTTTGGAACACACACTAAACAGAAACCCCATGTTCTACTATTTATAACGAGTGTCCAATCCTCTGTTGATTGTTTGATCTACATCAAATTTGCCGTATCCTGCCCATCAAACAGCGGTAAAATCACGTAGTGACTATTTCTCGTTTCCTCCGTTGTTACGCTGTTCCTCCGTTCATCGCTGTCGCACTTCAAATAGATCTAGGCTTTGATCACCGTCTTTCTGTTCCCCGTTCTTGTCCGTTCGTTTTCCCCGTCGGCCGATACGAGCGGCAGCCACTGACCTCGGCGAGTACCTGTATCCTATTTTTATATTCGGAGGTCAATGATCTTTACTTTATTCCTCCTCTCAGAATGAAGTACACAATTGTTAACCCTCTTCCTTCATTGCATTTTGATATGTAAGTTATCAAGGAATCACTAAACTGCAGTTTTTCCGTGACAACGAGGCAGTCGAATTGGTGCAAGATTCGCTCCAGCTAAAGGAAATTATGGGAGACACCCAGTCCAACAGACAAGACTTTTGTTATCAAAGCGACACGCAATGGTGGTCAAAGGCATCGACCAGACAGCACAGAAACATGGTGGGCCAGGAAATTTGTGAAGAAGAGGACAACAAGCGAGTGCAGAAGGCTGTGCAGCAGTCACAGCAAGGTCAGTGGGTGTCATGGGAGTGGACTCTGCAGAGGTGCTTGCTGCCAATTAGAACAAGCTTCATTGTATGATGTCCTGTCCTCAGCTGCTAACCTGGTCAGATGGGGTATATCCAATGACCCAACAAGCAGACCAAAAGGACCCAGACCATAGAACATGTACTGTCTGCATGCAGGGCTACCCTTGGGCAAGGCAGATTCACGTGACACCATAACAATGTTCTTACCAAGCTGGCAGCCATAATGGATACAGCAAGACTCCAGGCAAACAAGGAGACTGTTGTCAAGGCAGAGTATACGCTTACTTAAAGCTGGACAAAAGCCAAACAGCAGAGTTGACTGCCCCAACAGCCTGCCATCCATCCTCGGGGTGTGCTGAAGACTGGGAGCTGACAATAGATCTGCAGGGCAGTGACAAATACACAGCAGAAATCTTTATGTTTCAGTTGTGGTGTGCTCTCCGTTGACTCATCAGTTGGTACTAATCAAACTAACTGTTCTATTCGAATCAAGAGATGAGGAGTAGCACACCAACAAGCTGGAGAAATACAGTGATATGGTTGCAAGCCTAAGGCAAGAAGGATATGCTGTCAGGTTATTCACCTTTGAGATAGTCGCAACAGGCCTTGTTACCAACTCCCCTTACAATGTGCGGAAACAGCTAGGTGGTAAAGGACAAGCAAGAACCCGGGCACTTAAAAGACTGGGCGAAACAGCAGAGAAGACCTCGTGCTGGCTATGGAGCAAGCATAATACTGGGTGGGACATGGATACGCAGTAAATGATTAAAATTTGATTACAATGTGAGTTGCCATCTCTCAAGAAGAACACACAACTTCAGTAACACTAAAACCTCTCCATAAGATTGCAACCTCGCATTGAGACCAAAGCAACAGCTATGGTCTGATGCCGACGCGAGAGCCACCTCACCAGGGAAGAACAGGACACCCAAGCTGGGACGCTACAATGGGGTGACACCATACAATGTAGCGATCACCCAGTCCTCTGCAGTCAAGGGCCGGTAACAACAGGACACCCAAGCTGGGATGCCACAATGGGGTGACACCATACAATGTAGCAATCACCCAGTCCTCTGCAGTCAAGGGCCGGTAACAACAGGACACCCAAGCTGGGATGCTACAATGGGGTGACACCATACAATGTAGCAATCACCCAGTCCTCTGCAGTCAAGGGCCGGTAACAACAGGATACCCAAGCTGGGACGCTACAATGGGGTGACACCATACAATGTAGCGATCACCCAGTCCTCTGCAGTCAAGGGCCGGTAACAACAGGACACCCAAGCTGGGACGCTACAATGGGGTGACACCATACAATGTAGCGATCACCCAGTCCTCTGCAGTCAAGGGCCGGTAACAACAGGACACCCAAGCTGGGACGCTACAATGGGGTGACACCATACAATGTAGCAATCACCCAGTCCTCTGCAGTCAAGGGCCGGTAACAACAGGACACTCAAGCTGGGATGCTACAATGGGGTGACACCATACAATGTAGCGATCACCCAGACCTCTGCAGTCAAGGGCCGGTAACAATAGGACACCCAAGCTGGGATGCTACAATGGGGTGACACCATACAATGTAGCAATCACCCAGTCCTCTGCAGTCAAGGGCCAGTAACAACAGGACACCCAAGCTGGGATGCTACAATGGGGTGACACCATACAATGTAGCAATCACCCAGTCCTCTGCAGTCAAGGGCTGTTATCAACAGGACACCCAAGCTGGGATGCTACAATGGGGTGACACCATACAATGTAGCAATCACCCAGTCCTCTGCAGTCAAGGGCCGGTAACAACAGGACACCCAAGCTGGGATGCTACAATGGGGTGACACCATACAATGTAGCAATCACCCAGTCCTCTGCAGTCAAGGGCCGGTAACAACAGGACACCCAAGCTGGGATGCTACAATGGGGTGACACCATACAATGTAGCGATCACCCAGACCTCTGCAGTCAAGGGCCGGCAACAACCGCTTGTGGGGAATAGTACATCTTGCAAGGACCATGCCCAGTGATAGCGATGGTCAAGGGGGAGGATCAAGCCTTAATAGAATGAGCCCAGAGGAAAAGCTGGCTTCCGCTGGAAGTGTGCAGAATGGTGGATCCAGCTCGTGGTGGGGTACAAATAAGGCAACATGGCAGCAATGGCGTCTACTAACTGGGTCATAGCTGGCCACCAAGGCAGAGGTGAAGACTGGCCAACTGCTGGGGAAAGAAGCTGGCTTTCTCACGGTTAGTCATGGTGCAGTGTCAGTGCTGGTAGATGCACTGGGTGCCCAGTTTTTGTGCACGTGCATGCACACAAACATACACACCACCCCTTCCATCATCCTTGAGGGTGGGATGACTTCTGGGTAGACATACTTAGCGATGTCAACAAGGGAAACATCTCGATGAATATGCACGACAGGAGAAAAACGTCCGGGAGTCATGACCCAGATGGGCCCGCCCCCTGAGAGTGTAAAGAAGGTAAATTGGCCAAAACATTCGGCAAAGTGGGGGGGGGGGGGGGGGGGGGTGTGTCTTCTGATGATGATCAGAAATCTCTAAGAACCGACAACTTATATTATAAAGGGCAGACAACTTATATTATAAAAGATATTAAGGTTATTTCAGTTATACTTATCGTTGTGTCTGTGATTTATCTGCAGATGTAACAGGTGAAACATATCTGTTTGTCGGAGATGACTTGGAGTTGAACTGTAGGCTTGATGACTCCCTCTTAAAGACTTATAATGCTTATAATATCACCTTTAAGTTTCAACATCAGGTAAAGTCAACCTTCTGTTCTGTGTGTTTAGTACACTCTGTTGAGATGAATCCTGTGTGTTTTCACATTTTATTCTAGCTCTCTGCTACTGTCTTAAAATTGTGGACAATGATCCTGATTCTTGTATGTGTTTGTTGAGTGAGATTGAATAAATGTGCAGGATTACAGTGGATGCTGGAGAAGATCGAGATGGCTATGGCTATAAGGCAGTGATGGCTCGATTCTCTGAGGTCAACATTGACTAATAGCTGTTTCATTTTTGTGCCAGGGCACGCGGATGTAACAGGAAATGAATGAGCAGATGGGTTTGTGGGCATTGCTGCTGTGGGGACTGGACGAGCAATGAACCAAACTTACATCCTGACTGCATTCAGGGAGGCAGAACAATTAAATTACCGCAACTTTGACCAGACTGCTAGAACATCAAACCAAATGGGGATCATGCTATACTAAAATGTCATGCGGGAAACCAAAGAAGAATAGCTATCCAACACAGAACTGATGTTCTCAGATGCTATACACAGGGAGGTACTGAGGAGAGAATCTGAGCACTTATGGACTAATAGTTTGATGTGCAGTGAGGATGTTGACTAACACAAGGCAATGTGTCATGCCGATAAGCGTGGGCGGTCATGTTTTACCATCTCACATAATCACCAGAGTCGTGAATCAGCTCTGTGTTCATGTCTCGACCTAGCCACGTGGCCAAGCCATCCAACTATTTATTTCTCTGCATTCTCCTTGTTCTTTTCCTTCATTCTTGCCAGTTGTCACCAAGTTCTCTAATTTATTTATTCTTATAAATATTGACTGTCTACATCTAATTTCTGTACCCAGTTTACTGTTCTCATTTGCTTCTTTTGGACTTGCTCATTGGTTCTTCTGTCTGTACATGGTATTCTTTGCATTTTCCTCAGAAACCACATCTCCACTGCCATTAGATGTTTTTCAGCTTCTCTGCTCATTGTCCACATTTCACATCCACACATAAGTACAGGTTCTATGTAGCACTTCAACACTCCTCCTCGTTGCAGTTGACATCTTTTTATTGGTCAGTATGTTTTCCATCTTGCAAAAAACTACCTTCAGTATGGTGGTTCCTGTTCACAGGGTTATAGACACCTTTTATGGCAAACATTATCACGTAGACACAGAAGAGCACATCTCTACTACAACCAATGCATGCCTGACACAGAGGAGCTAAAAATGTTACAGTGGCAAGACTCATACCTGAGCTTGTTTTAGAAATATTTTCCTAACCTAGTAACTGAGATGAAAAATAGAAACAAATCAGAAATAAATAGAGGAGGAGGAGACGTTTTCATTTTTCAGCTATACACATTACTATGAAGATGTCAAGAGAGATGGAGAAAGAGAGAGAGTATGTATGTATAAGTACATTTTTGTTAGTGAGTTTGTGATTGTGGGTGAGTATATGTGTATGCGAGGGAGTGTGTATTTGTGTGTTAACTGTGAGAGTAAATGATGTAGGTATGTATGTATGTGTTTATGCATGTGTGTGTGTGCGCGCGCGCGCAAGCCTGCCTGCCTGTCTTCATAACATGGTACTATGCATTGTATATGTTTAGGTAATTGATGTACAAGAAGATGAGTGGTTGGAAGGGCTGAATGTAAGACGGGCTGGCGTGCCCAGTTTGTGACCCTTTGAAAATAAAATTTTTTTAGTTCGTTCAAAGTCTATCTCTGTTTATTTTATGTATCATCTTATTTTATTTACCATCTTATCTATTGTCTTCATCTTCAGCCCTTTATCTACCAATGAAGTATAGTCTTAACCAACTGGTGCCAAACCATACTATCCACGACTATCTCTCTCGTCTTCCTCTGTCCTCTCCATATTTCTCATGTCTGTCTCTAATGTGAGTGAGCGAGTGAGAGATTGAGTGAGAGAGTGAATGTGTGTGTCTGTGAGAGAGAGAGAGTCAGTGAGTGTGTGTGTGTGTGGGAGTTCATATTAGTTTCAGTATTGTGTGAGACAGCGTGTATGTGTCTAGATGTGAGGATGTGTGTTTCTGTGTGGGGGGATGTGTATGTGTGTGTGAATGGGGGATGTCTGTGTGTGGGTGGGTGGGGATGTATGGGTGGGTGGGTGTGCTTGGAGGGATGTGTGGGTGTGTGTGTGTGGAATTTGAACATTGGTGGAGGATGTGTGTGGTGGGGATATGTGGGGTATGTGTGTGTGGGTGGGTGGGAGTTGTGTGTGGAGGGATGTGTGGGGAGATGTGTATGTATGTGTATGCAGGGTTTATGTATTTAAAATATGTATTTGTGGGTGGGTGGGTGTGCTTGGAGGGGTGTGGATATGGAGGGATGTGTGAGATTTGAACATTGGTGGGGGGTGGGTGGGGTATGTGTGTGAGGGGTTGTATGGGTGGGTGGGGGATGTGTGGGTGGGAGTTGAGTGTTTGTGGGTGTGTGGAGGGATGTGTGGGGAGATGTGTATGTATGTGTATACGCGTGTGTATGTGTATGCATGTGTATCTTTTTATATCTGTGTGTGTGTGTGTGTGTGTGTGTGTGTGTGTGTGTGTGTGTGCGCGCGCATTTTGAGGGCCGGGATTTTTTCATGTGGACTTATAGTAACAAAATTTCCCCTGGTCTCTGGGGAATCGCCCGCATGTATTGTTGCGCATGTGAAACATCCCTTGGCAGTTGGAAATCGAAAAAGAATAGCCTAACGGTGCTGCCCGGGCAAAATGTTTAGTTAAAAATCTACCCAAAGTATTTCAGGATCCTTGCCGGTGCTACGGAGTTCGTGCACTGAGCTGAGATTCTCCAGACTCAAGCTTGCGTTAGGAGTAGAACGGAGGAGCACTTATGGGTTACAGATCTGTGTGCCGTGATGTTGATACGTCGACTAAACTAAACTAAATTAAACAAAACTAAACCTCTCCATGAGCAACATTTAGCTGATTCTTTTATTCAGTTAGTTTCATTTATCAAGCTATGCTATTTATCAGTTTACAGTGATTGTATAGCTTTTTCTTTTCTACATGCAAATATTCAGGCAATGGGTGAATGGAAGTGCATACCACAGAACCATGTCAAAGTGATGAACAATGAAGTTGCCACATTGGTCATCCAAAACGTAACATCTAAAAATGTCGGACCTTATGCTTGTTACGTTGGAAGTACAAACTGCAAGGATGGTGACAATAGTAACGTGGAACTTGTTAACTCTTCAGGCGATGTTTTTGTTGAGTGTAAGTATGGTCTTGTTCTTGTTGTTGTTGTTGTTGTTGTTGTTGTTCTTCTTCTTCTTCTTCTTCTTCTTCTTCTTCTTCTTCTTCTTCTTTCATTGGAAAATATCTAAAAGCTGCAGACTGCACTATGTCTGTTTACTTGTTCCACTAGGATTTGTAACTCTTGTTCACTTTCTGATAGTAACACTGCATCATCAGTATACCTATGAGCATAACATGAAGGTGAGACAATTACAGATCTTTGGTCAGTATGGTGTGGTCAGGTCATGATTCGGCACAACACATATTGACCAGCTGGTATTAGGTCTTGATTGGTACTGTTTTGTCCATGGGTTTCTTCTTCTTCTGCGTTCATCCGGATTTTTTTTTCTTTTCCGGATGTGACTGCGTTGTGCCTGTTTACAGCAGAGCTGCGTTCTTGCGCCGTTAGGCCGACACATCCGACTTCTGCGGGCATTTGTTGACCGGGTTAACCTTCCCGGGGGGTCCATGAGTTTTAGTTATTTCATTGTCAACAGATTGTAATCCACTGCTGGGAGGGAATACATCCATGTTACTTATAATAATTTTTGTTATTAACTGAACTTAGTAGGTATTCTGTCGGTTTAGGTCTGATTATAAAGCTGTCCATTGATAAGGACACTGAATATAAAGAGCAAGGGGAAGGTAGAGAGATAAATACCTGGAGTATATATCATATGGCATGATGGAGACTAGAACACAGACCTGATCCACGACTCTACAGATCGTTTAGATGGTGAACCATGACTGCTAAAGATACTGATACAGACTTTCATACAGACACCAATACAGAGTGATGATGGCAGTGATAAAAACATTGATACAGACATGTATGAAGACACTGATACAGACTTTCATAAAGACACCGGTACAGAGTGATGAAGGCAGTGGTAAAAACATTGCTAAAGACATTTATGAAGACACTGATACAGATATTTATTAAGACCTAATACAGAAATTTATGAAGATACTGATACAGACATTTATGAAGACACTTATACAGACATTTATAAGACACTGATACAGACATTTATGAAGACAATAATATAGACATTTATGAAGACACTAATACAGACATTTATGAAGACACTGATACTGACATTTATGAATACACTGATTCAGACATTTATAAAGACACTGATGTAGACATTTGTGAAGACACTAATACAGACATTTATAAAGACACTAATGCAGACATTGAGAAAGACACTGAAAAAGACATTTATGAAGACACTGATGCAAATATTGAGAAAGGCACTGGCAAAGACATTTATGAAGACACTGATAAAGACAGTCTTCATGGTGAAGTGGTTATGCCGCCTGCCTCACGCCTGAAGGTTGTGGGTTCAATTCCGGCTTATGTCGGTCAGTTTATGATTGCAGTTTTCTCACAGACTCCTGGGAGTTATCGTTGGAGCTATGGAGTTTGTGCTTTGTGTGGTGCTTTCGACAGGCCGCTCTGCAGAAAGAGACTGAACCATATGAGATAAAAACCCAGTGCGATGCTGATGAAGACATTGACAAAGACACTGGCCAGAACACCATAGAAGCATCCATTGCTTTCGAACACATCAGACCATTGAAGCAACATGAGAAATAAATACACGGACAATGATTGGCATGCATAGAAGATAAGGGAGAAGTAGAAATGAGAGAATACAGCAGTTTGGTGATTGCCTAGTGTACTGAAGATTACAGGTGATAGGATTGGCATCATTGTGCCGGGTTTTATCCCATCAGGCCTGCTGTCTGTCTCTCTCTCTCTCTGTAGAATGACAAGCCACCTGCCGAGAGCATCATTCAAAGCCCAAACTCCATTGATTCAGCAATGAAACTTGGAAATCTCTGGAAAAATTTAACTCATGATTTGGATAACAGTCCAAACATGACCCCTGACCTTCAGAGCGCAAATGTTATGTTACTGTTCAGTTAAATATTCTGATGTTGTGTTCTCTTGTTATCCATTGTATCTGCAATGAAAGGATACATTGTTGCTTATTGGCAGCCAGTTTTGTTATCTTATTATTTGAAAGATACATATTTATTTGTCAGGGGACAGTCGGGTACGATTATGGTTATTCTTAGCACCATGTCAACGGTTGGTAGGATCGTTCTTTGCTTTGTTGATCAGCAATCTATCTTCTTGCAGTCTGCAGCCCTCTGAACTGTCTCTAGCTCTCCAAACTCATTTATGAAACTTGGTCCAGGGGTGCAGTAAGAACACAGGAAGGTATATCAGATATGTTCACAGTCAATACAGGAGTGAGACAGGGATGTGTGCTCTCTCCCCTGCTATTCAATATCTACATGGACAGAATTTCCAAAGAAGCAAGTCTCGACAGACCAGATTCAGAAAATTTAGAACTCTTTACTCCAGATGAAACAACTGACCCACAGGGAATAAATGAACTTCTATTTGCAGATGATCAGTGCCTGTTTTACAGCGACGAGGGCAGACTACAAAATCATATTACTAATCTGAGTTCAACCTGCAGCAGATACAATATGAGTATAAACACAGCCAAAACCGAAGTAATGCAAGTTAGCAGATCGCCAGGCCCACTAAGTATACAGATAAATAACACACCTCTGAAACAAGTTAAAGAATTCAAATACCTTGGAAGTATGATCACAGAAGATGGCAGATTAGACAGAGAAATTGAAATCAGATGTCAAAAAGCTAGTGCACTTACATATCAACTGTCACCCTTACTGAAACATCCAAACATACCCATGTCCGCAAAACGACAGATAATAAACAGCATATTCACACCAACCCTATGCTACCAATCTCAAACCTGGACTTTATCCAAATTACACCTTCGCAAAATCAACACCTGCGAAATGAGATGCCTGAGGAGAGCTGCCAACTTAACAATCCGAGACCGAGTAAGAAATGTTACTATCAGACAGACTGTGGGATCAACACCTTGTGCCACATTTATTGAAAGACAGAAGATCAAGTGGTTTGGCCATGTTGTTAGAATGCAACATCAGCAACTACCATCACTGGCCTTACATCAAAGATCATCTGCGACGAGACCACGAGGACGTCCAAGAAGAAAATGGATTGACGACATCAGAGACATTGTACAACCACACGGAATGACACTATCCAGTGCCGCCCACCGGGCGCTGGAACGCAAATTATTCCTCCCCACGACGCTTGACGGCAGAAGTGGAAGATGATGATGATGATGATGATGATGGTCCAGGGGTGCTTGCTTGTCGCTGTAGTGATAAAAACTATGCCGAGGAGCAAGCGTGACATGCGGCTTCTGATCCTCAGAAGCAGTCCTCCTTCCCAGAATGTTTTAGCCCTTTACTTTCTTGACACTACCTGGGGACAGGTCCACTTGGATCATGACTCTGCGATGTCTTTCCTCTGCCGTATTGTTTCCGTGTTTGTCCCATACCTGCGTAAAAAAGCCTGCTCCCAAGCCATCTGTCCCTTAGGGAGGAGAGCCTCGTGCATCCGGTGCTTCGTGCCCTCACACAAATCATAGCACCTGTGGCCATGAGAAGCCAGCTTCTTCCCTGGCCATTGCCTCTGTCACCTCCTGTGCCTGCGCTTCGTTATGTGGCCCGCTATGCGCCAGCGTTCGTCTTCATTTTCATGTTCCTTTCTTTGTACCCCTGTTCATAGCTCATGGAGCCGCACTCTGGGAAGCTGGCTCTTCCTCTAGGTTACTTGACTGTGAATTGGGTTCCTCGACTTCTTTCGCCCTCTTCCTCGCGGATCTCCTGAACCATCATGTCTCTGTGTTCCTGGCCATCGCCTTTGACCACATAAGAGCATCTGTCATGGTGGTCGAACCCCCGTCTATATTTTTGTGTGTGCCTCATGACTTCCTTCAGTTTAAGTGATGCTTGGGCAACTTCGACTGCACTGTCGACCTTCCACTTCCTTCCTATTTTGAACGCAGGTTGTGAGGTGCTGACTGTTTATCTTGGGACCTGTGCAGCATCAGTTACTACTGTGCTGATATTTTTTTGTAGTAACAGTTACTTGCTCGTTACTGTCGTTACTATCCAAATGCCATACAGGCCTTTGACTTTCTTCTTCATCATTCTGAAACCACTAACAGCACACTGAATTGCGAAAGCGGTGCATAGAACACCGAAAGCTTTCACGTCTGATAATTACTCATCAAGCAAGGTATGCAATTCACATTCATGTTATCACTTGTTAAAATAATATTCTAAAATAATATATCTCTCACTCAACATTCGCCCTGGCGACAATATCACATGTCATCGGAACAACACAGATCGGCAGATCGGCTTTCAATCCATGAAGTTCCTTTCACAATTGCTACTCCTCCTATTTAACTCTCGGGGATGAGTAGATTGCCAGGACAACATGTAGAGGAACACACACAGGTGGACATTCAAGGTGGACTGCCACTGGTGCCATCAGCATTGTAATTCTTCATTGGCTACGAAGAAGGGGGCGGAAGCACATGTAGGAATGTCCTAAATGCCATGATGCTGCTTCCTATTTTCATATTTCTACATAATTATATTTTGTTTTCTGTCATTGCCAGATGCCCCCCACAATGTGACTAATTTCCAGTGTGAAGTGTATAACTGGGGCGATTATATGATTTGTGCCTGGCAACATCCTGTCAATTACACACGTTGGTCTGTTATTGAGGTCACCACGGTATTTATGATATCTGGACAGTAAGGATACTTGATTGTTTTGGTGATTATTTCAAATTTTGTTCACTGACATGAACTCATCATGTTCCTGTCAAAAATAATACGTATACATCATGACATTTTAAAATCAATGAAATTATATTGCTGTTCAAAAAAAGCAAAGCGACATTTTTGGTGTTACTTTTATAAAAAGATATTCACTGATTGAACATCATTCAACCTATCAGCTGTGTCCATCTGGTCATTAACTTCTAGTGGTTACCTGAATTGCACTCACCTCATGATTCGTGAGGTCATGTAAGAGGTCAAGGTCAAAACAACATTTTTGACAATGACTCGCGACAGTTTCATGATAATCCAGTGAAACTTACTGCACACTAAAACTCTCTGACCATATTATTGAATGCCTATAAATGATTGACTCTCCTCGAATAAATTCAGTTGAAAATTTAATGCCAAGTATGGCTCATCTCACTACAGAACAACGACTCATCATCATTGGACGTTTACAGGCTGGACAGTCATCAAAGTGTAGTAGCCAGATAATTTAATGTGGTTAGAAGCACCATTAGTCGCCTTTGGAGGCGATTTCAAGAAACTGGCTCTACAGGCAGACCAGACAGCGTAGCGAAAGACCCAGAATCACAACTGCTGCCAAAGACCGCTTCATACGGCTGCGTCACCTTAGGAATCGATTTGCATCTGCGTCCTCCACAGTCCAGTCAATGCCAGGAGCTCGTTGAATTTCAGATCAAACGGTCAGGAACTGGCTGCACGATGCTGGTCTTTGAGCTAGAAGACCCTACAGAGGTCCTGTTCTTACGGACCGGCATCACCAGAACCGACTGCAGTGTGCGAATCAGCATCATCAATAAAATATTGGTACAAGTTTGCAATTGAAACTGCAATAATGTTGCATTTCTGTTTTTGAACAGTATAAGTATACGCCATATCATTTGAACAGCAATGAAAATTATAATTATACACCATATGATCTGAACAGCAATGAAAATTATAATTATACACCATATGATCTGAACAGCAATGAAAATGTTACACATACGTCATGGCATTTGAACAGTAATGAAAATCATATAAATACACAAAGACATTCGACCAGCCATGAAAATCATATACAATGACATTTCAACAGTAGTGAAAATCAAACAAATACATTACCTCAGAAGTCAGTGAGGGTTCGCCTGATGGTGAGGGACACTAGAAATGTACGTGTGCATTACTTTCAAGAAGTTGTAAGAACACTGTGGAACCCAGTCTTCAGGTTGATTAACCTATTGATGTGGACAACAATTGTGTCAATCTCTTTTATCATCATGGACTATAGCAGGCATTGACAGTGCCAAGTGTGGCATGCAGAATGATTTCACACTGGCATGCAGAGTTCATTGTCTTACATTATGTGGTCTTATTAAGACAATTGCCAGGCTCCCTGGTCGAGGAGTTAGCAGCTTTCTCCGTAACCCCGAATACTCTCATGGTTGACGATGAGTGCACGAGAATTGGAAGTCGCGCCAGTGACTTATGAGAGTATGGAGCCGGTTACTCAGAAAGTCAGTGGCGTGCTGATGAGCGTAATTTAGCCTAGGAATCAACATACAGCTGAAAGATGCTGATGTTGAATGCAATATCCTGAAACTGGATGGAAACGCGGGGGAAAAAAATTAAGACAATTAAACTTTTTAGTTAAGAAGAGCATATAATTTAACTAAAGCTATTCCTGTTTTTACATTTATTTTTCAAAATGAAAGTTGTTAAACACTGGGAGTAAGAATAGCCCTGTGATGCAAACTGAGTCAGTGTGGAGCAACGATGACTGACTTTGATAAGTTCTATTTGCATTCTGTTCTTCTCTCTCCCAAAGCACTTCCATTAACAACTTTATAGTTCTCTCAGCTTTCACATACTGATGCCAGAACAAACCATTGGCATTGCACAAAAAATTAGTGTTGTTATTAAGTAATGTGGTGTCATTCAAATGGCTCAAAAGTGCAAACACTTGATATATGCTCATTTCTGGACTGTTGAACAAATTAATATGAATTTAGTCCATGGTGAACTTAGGCTGGCATACTGACTGACTTTGCAACATTTCTTCAGCACGCCACTACACAAAGGTGGCCGACCCCTGGACTGTGATTCAGTATTGCTGCTGATCCCACTGTGATTGGGCTATCTCCTCTGTCCCCAGTATGATGCAGTGATTTATGCTTAGAAAAGGTTACAAGCCAGAGGATCAACCTCATGACATCAGGTTCTATCCCATATGGCTCAGTCTTCTTTCTGCAGAGTGGCCGGCCGATAGCGAATCATGGAACATGAACTCCATAGCACCAGCGACAACCCCTGGGTCTCTGAAGCAATTGTGCTCATAAACCAAGTGACAAGAATCCACACATGAACCCCAGACCTTCATAATGCAAGGCAGGTGGCCTTGCTACAATGCCACGGAGATCCCAATATATGCTTATCTGTATGACTGCTGCAGAGTGTAGAAGTGTGTTCAAGAATATCGAATTGAGGCCCTAGAATTCTGGATAAACCAAGAATAGTTTTTATTTCATAGGGAAGAAAAGATAAAAGATATGAGGAAGTTCTAGATAACTGGAAATAACAAGAAAACTGATGGACAAAATAAAATATGACAGATAAAATATTGTATCCACATTAAAAGATGGGACACTCTTACAAAAACCATACTGGGAGGAAAAGTCAAATAGAGACAAGCTAGAGACCGCCAACAACGCAAGTGAAAAGATGAACAACACAGCAGTCTGTCAGAGTGTACAGCCAAAGCAAGGGACAGAAAGTGTTGAGATCCATTGAAAGATGGACAACACAGCAGTCTGTCAGAGTGTACAGCCAAAGCAAGGGACAGAAAGTGTTGAGATCCATTGAAAGATGGACAACACAGCAGTCTGTCAGAGTGTACAGCCAAAGCAAGGGACAGAAAGTGTTGAGATCCATTGAAAGATGGACAACACAGCAGTCTGTCAGAGTGTACAGCCAAAGCAAGGGACAGAAGTGTTGAGATCCATTGAAAAGGATGGACAACACAGCAGTCTGTCAGAGTGTACAGCCAAAGCAAGGGACAGAAAGTGTTGAGATCCATTGAAAGATGGACAACACAGCAGTCTGTCAGAGTGTACAGCCAAAGCAAGGGACAGAAAGTGTTGAGATCCATTGAAAGATGGACAACACAGCAGTCTGTCAGAGTGTACAGCCAAAGCAAGGGACAGAAAGTGTTGAGATCCATTGAAAGATGGACAACACAGCAGTCTGTCAGAGTGTACAGCCAAAGCAAGGGACAGAAAGTGTTGAGATCCATTGAAAGATGGACAACACAGCAGTCTGTCAGAGTGTACAGCCAAAGCAAGGGACAGAAAGTGTTGAGATCCATTGAAAGATGGACAACACAGCAGTCTGTCAGAGTGTACAGCCAAAGCAAGGGACAGAAAGTGTTGAGATCCATTGAAAGATGGACAACACAGCAGTCTGTCAGAGTGTACAGCCAAAGCAAGGGACAGAAAGTGTTGAGATCCATTGAAAGATGGACAACACAGCAGTCTGTCAGAGTGTACAGCCAAAGCAAGGGACAGAAAGTGTTGAGATCCATTGAAAGATGGACAACACAGCAGTCTGTCAGAGTGTACAGCCAAAGCAAGGGACAGAAAGTGTTGAGATCCATTGAAAGATGGACAACACAGCAGTCTGTCAGAGTGTACAGCCAAAGCAAGGGACAGAAAGTGTTGAGATCCATTGAAAGATGGACAACACAGCAGTCTGTCAGAGTGTACAGCCAAAGCAAGGGACAGAAAGTGTTGAGATCCATTGAAAGATGGACAACACAGCAGTCTGTCAGAGTGTACAGCCAAAGCAAGGGACAGAAAGTGTTGAGATCCATTGAAAGATGGACAACACAGCAGTCTGTCAGAGTGTACAGCCAAAGCAAGGGACAGAAAGTGTTGAGATCCATTGAAAGATGGACAACACAGCAGTCTGTCAGAGTGTACAGCCAAAGCAAGGGACAGAAAGTGTTGAGATCCATTGAAAGATGGACAACACAGCAGTCTGTCAGAGTGTACAGCCAAAGCAAGGGACAGAAAGTGTTGAGATCCATTGAAAGATGGACAACACAGCAGTCTGTCAGAGTGTACAGCCAAAGCAAGGGACAGAAAGTGTTGAGATCCATTGCAGCCAACCCTCATTCTTAGATGGAAATTCTTTGTTTGATTGTTCAGCTGTTATTCACATTTACAAGACTTTACCAGGTAATATTTTTCCAATATACACTTCAGCGTGTCTTTTCTCTTGTTTTCCAGCCCAAACGCATTCAAATGCCAAGCTCCAAGTAAGACTAACTGCACATGGAACAAAGAAGAAGTCCAGTTGGGAAATAACTATTACATCAAAATAACTGTGAAAAACACGAGAAACAATGCTTCAGCCTCAAAGTATTTGTGGCAAATACATCTGCAATAGGTAATAACTCATAGTGATATTATGTTTTGAACTCCTTATGGGAACAGTGATCAGAAAAACTTTAGGATGGCTGCTGTATCAGAGGATTGAGCAAGCCTGGGAATGCCCAATGTGCAGTGATGTTGTCCAATACAGCCTATCTGTCAGGGGTTGGGATGTTCTGTGTGTCGTGGTTAGCTGCATGTCAGGGGTCTGTATATGGGGTCGTACTATAGTGGGTCGTGGTTAACCCCCATGTGATGATGATGGTCCAATTGCTAGTGGACAAGGCCCTCCGAGCTGTTCAGAACTGACCATGCTCGATGATGTAATATTCCAGGAGTTCTCGGCTCACTCTTATAATGTCCATAGCCACACGGTCCCTCTACTTTTACTTCTGCATTCTGAAGCCACTGACTATGTAACAACACATTAGATGAATGAAAAGCACTGCAAAGTTTTGTAAATCATTTAATTATTATTTCTCGACCAATTATTCACAGCTCTCACAGAATCACCACAAATGCACTAATTGACTAATGAAATGATTATTAAAATAATCTGACAATTTGGCGTCAGGGTAATTTGCCATTGCCAACTTCGGCTGTCAATGTGTGATGTTTCTCTCATGGTATCTTAATGCAGTCTTCTCAACTCTTGTGTTAAACGTCACTCGATTCTTGTTGATCACGTTGACTCCATACGCCATGGTTCACTCATTACTGGCATGAGCTTTACTTGGCTCCTGTCAGTAACATAACATACCATTATGTTTTGAGATTTCTTTGGAAGACCTCCTTTTCTTATTCATTTTATTGAACATACAGCAGGCCTGTTTGTGTAGCTGCTAGGGGACTGCACCAATAATTTCATAATCATGGTTAGATGAGGGTTCAATTCCTGCGTTCATCATTCGCTAATTGAGGGAAAGACTAGTCGCCTATTTTCCTGGCATTCAGGCCTACAACATGTGATGGTCCTAGAGTCATTCATAAGAATCTTTGTTATTTTTGTATTGCGATTAAACCAGAATTTAGTATTTCTTTCTTGGTTTTTAAAGGTTTCTTGTTAATTACAAACTGTGAAAGATTAGTGGGGAGTGCACTGACTTGTCAATTTTACTATATTATTGTAGAGTCATTACAAATCTTTGTTTATTTTTGTATTTAAATTAAACCAGCATTTGTTGGTTTTTAAGGATTACTATTTGTTATTAATCGGAAACCATGAAAAAAATTGAGGCGCGCACTGATGTACATAACATTAGAGTTCAGTCAGTCTCCTGACAGAAATGTTGCCTACCAGGAGCTGTTGCAGGCTGACCTCACCTGGCATTGTGGGTGTGGGGAAGGAACAGTGAAGACCAGAGCCAGTACCCTCATGTCAAAACTATTTCTCATGTTGGTCAGTTTTTGGTGTATATTTTTTGTACAGACTACTTTCATTGCAACAGATAGCTCCGTATGAGTGCTGTCTTCTAGATCTCACACAGATATTCTCAGTACAGTGCAGAAAGTGTAGCACTAGCGGACACCCAACTGTCGGCAGTTTTGAGACTGTTATAACTTGTGGGATTACCCAAAGAGCCCAGTTCTCAGTGGGGGATTTGACCCATCTTGTTGTTATTCCAGTTCTCCACGGGGGATTTGACCTATCTTGTTGTGTCCAGTTCTCCATGGGGGATTTGACCCATCTTGTTGTTGTCCAGTTCTCCACGGGGGATTTGACCTATCTTATTGTGTCCAGTTCTCCGTGGGGGATTTGACCTATCTTGTTGTGTCCAGTTCTCCGTGGAGGATTTGACCTATCTTGTTATGTCCAGTTCTCCATGGGGGATTTGACCCATCTTGTTGTTGTCCAGTTCTCCACGGGGGATTTGACCTATCTTATTGTGTCCAGTTCTCCGTGGGGGATTTGACCTATTGTCAAGGTCTCACATCTGAGGTTGCGACGCGTTGTCTGTACCAACGCCAGACACCATAACAACACGCAACCCTGAGTAATGTTAAACACGGCAGAGAGAACGCAGCGTCTTTACCGACGCCTGGATAAGCAGCCACGCACAGCAATTGAGTTCACCCCGTGAACCGTGCAGGGGACACCAGCTGACGTGAGCGTGTAGCGTGTAGGACGCCAGAACTGGCAGACGGGCTTAGGTTGTTGAATGGACAGGTCGCGAGTTGTGTTTGAATCTGCCTTGAGAGCTAGCCTGTACGACAGTGGGAGACTGAGTCGAATGCTTGAATAGTTTGACTTGTAAGTGAGATGTTTATTGCTTGCATGTATTATTATGTATTGTAGTGATATTGTTCATGCTGAAATGATTGCTATGGATTGTCAGTGCGCGATGTTTGTGCGATAATAACTGCAGCGCGTCAATAAAGCGTGTGAATAATACTTTCGGATATTCACTTCGTGTGATTTGATAGTTTGATATTACTTCACACTTGCCAGAAAACGAGCTACTTGTCTTGTGTTATGCAAGACTCTGACAAGTGCGAATGTGGTGGCTTTCGTCCGGGTTTTGAATCAAATGCGAACGTGATAAATTTTTTTGTCCGAGTTTGAAGCGATTGTGAACATGCCGATAGAAGTGCGCAAGTCATAGATTAAGGTAAAGTAACGAATTAATAGAGTTGATTTAATTAAATTATAAGTGTGAAGATATTATTTGAAGCCAACCGAGGCGTCTTCAGACTTATCACTAAATTCAACAAATTTTGTACCTAAAATCCAAAATGGCGGCCGTGCCCTTGAATGTCATTGAGTAGGGTTAGCGTGAGCGTGAAAGTTGTTGATTGTGGTAACGACTAACAATAATACTTGACAGCATACAAACCTTTACAGACTTCAGTGACATTACACACACCATACATTTACAAACGTTCTAATTTCGGTTAGTTTAAAAAGTAGCAGGTTTTTGGGTCAACTTTACCTGAGTCTGGTGAACTTCAAAAATGTTGTGTGCGTCAACCCGAAAGACGTTCCAGTGTGATTTCGAGCACCACTAAACAGCACAGTACCCAAGGATTACTTGAGTATAAAATTTTTTTCCATCTCTCTTTATACTTTCGTTAGTCTGGCTTTAGACATTAACTGTGCTATATATATACTTGTAACTTACTAACATCATAAGTAATTTTGTTTATATTTATTCCATCATACCTATTGTTCATCATGTCTTCTTTAAACGATTTCATTGAAATGGGTTTAACATTGAGTATGTCTGGTGAGGAATTGAGAGCCTGGAGTGAGAATAAATATGCAGAATATCTTCTGGTTCAAAAAGAAGAGTGGGAACGTGAGGATAGAGCTGCCGAAGAGGCTTTCAAACAGTTTGAATTAGATTTGGCTGTTAAGCAGGCAAAATCAGATGCTGCTTTAAAACTTAAGCAGGCAGAATCAGATGCTGCTTTAAAACTTAAGCAAGCACAATCAGAAGCTGCGCTACAACAATCAGAAGCTGCTTTAAAGCTTCAACAGGCACAAGCAGAAGCTGCTCTAAAGCTTCAACAGGCACAGTCAGAAGCTGCAGTGAGGCAAGCTGAGATCTTAGCCCAAAGTAAGAAAGTGGAGCAAGAAATGCAACTAAAAATTTAACAGCTAAAAGCTGAATGTTCTAAAGATAAAGTGAATAGAGAAACAGATAAAGATCAACCTCGTAAGAAGTATCAAGGTCTGATCAGAAGTTACAACACAGGTGATTGCATAGAAGCATTCACCCAAAATTTTGAATTTGTTATGGATCATTACAAAATCCCAAAACCTGAATGGGGGATAGTATATATAAGAAGTCTTTCTGGGGAACCTCTTAAAGTCATAGAGTCGATCCCAAATGACCTGAAAGAAGATTATCTTTACATTAAAGCAAACATTATGTCACACTTTTTGCTACATGAATCAGGTTATAGAGAACAGTTTAGGAAGTTGTCTCCTAAGCCAACACACACGTTCTCTGATTACATCTCAGAAATTCAAAATATTTTTTCTAAATGGCTGTCAGCAGCCAAAGTAAATGGAAGTTATGACAAATTAGTTGATCTTATGTTGAGAGATAAGATTATCGCATCTCTCCCAGCTCCCTTTTCTAAATTTTTGTTGGAATGTCAGTGTGAAAGTGTTCAACAGATTGAAAGTCGTGGCTCTGGTTATTTTGCAGCCAATAAACAATGTTTCGCTAGTGGGTTGACTAGTACAGATTTTGTAGCATCAGCTACATATGGTAAATCAAAGTCAGTGCCCCACAATAAACAGAGACCATACAAGCAAAATACTGAGAAATACTATCAGTGTAAATATTGCCAGTTTTCACACAAGGAAAATGATATGTGTGACAAACACCCTGGGTACCTCACTTACTTGCAGAATTACTTAAGCAAGCAAGATAGGGTGAGAAAGAGCTACAAACGCCTCACAAAATGCTTCCTTTGTAAAGCTTATGGCCATTGGCGCCACTCTTGTAAAGGCAAGCAAATGATTACAAAGACTAATTCAGCCATGAGTGATAGCTCTTCCTCAGACGAAGAAATTGTGAAACATCATTTTGTAAATGCAGCACATGCCATTGAGGTGGTTCACCTTAATAGATGTACCATCTGTAATTCTTTTCATGAGGATGGCAGTTTAACATGCAGCCATTCCATACCAGATATCAATGAGGAGACCAATTTAAGAATTAACTCCCAAGGTAAATTGAATATCCACCATGGGTATGTTAATGGTAAAGCTGCTACCGTCTTAAGAGACAGCGGATGTACCCTCATTGGTCTAAAGAGAGACTATATTTTACCATCACAATATAGTGGTAAATATGTCACATGCAGGACATTCTCAGGGAACATAGAGAAATATCCACTTGCATGGGCATATATAACTACACCATTCCTTACAGGAAAGGTTAAATGCGCAGCATTAACCAATCCTTGCTGCGATATTATCATTGGAAACCTTCCTGAAGTGAATGACATACCACATGACAGCAGTACATCATCTGTCAGTTGTAATATTGATACTACCATTTCACCTTCATCACCAATCACCATTCATGATGTATTACCACCTGTAAATGAATGTACAAATACCAACCTGGCTATGCCAGAACATACATGTAATTGTGTGAATGTAACATCAATGTGTGATGAGAATGATCGTTGCGATATTACAAATGCAGTAAGCAGATCTACTGCCCAAATGCAAGATCGAATCGATCAAACAGAGGCTTTACAACAAATAAGTCCAGTTGTGACATCTCCTGAAACAACCAGGGAGAAGTTTATAACAGCCCAGAAAGCCGATCGATCTTTGCAGAAGTATTTTAAACTTATAGGCCAAAAGCCACGAGTAGCAAAGAATGCTAAATGGTATTTTGCTCTGAAAAACGGAATTCTGACACGGTACTATACCAAAGGTTCTAGCACTACAGAACAAACGGTGCTACCTGCAGAAAACCGCAATCAAGCATTAAAGCTAGCACATGACATACCCTTCGCAGGGCATATAGCTGATGCTAAAACAAGAGCAGGATTACCTACTCAATTCTATTGGCCTAAGTTTCGCAGTGATACCAAACGGTATTGCAGAAGTTGTGACATCTGCCATAAGCTTGTGAAACAGAAGAAACACTCGCAAGCTGAACTGCAATTAACAGAGTCAACAAGCAGACCTTTCAAAAATATCTCTGTCGACAGAATTGATCCTCTTGACCACATAACTATCAAGAGGTACTAAATTTCGCCAGAAGCGAGTCCTTCTAAAACCATAACTTCCAAAGACATCAGGGAAGTCTGTTCCCATATTAGAACTAAGTTAGGGAGCCATAATACCAATTTCACTCACTCCTCATTAGTAATGTACCAATCTATGTTGACTGAAAGTACAACTTTGTCTATACCCATTTCACCATATGAACATGTAACATCATTGCGTGATAGAATTATGAAATCATGTATATTAGCCAAAGAAGCTCTCCAAAAATCAGGAGCTATTTACCGACAATATGCTAACAGAGGAAATAGAACTATTACACTGACGCCAGGACAGGACGTTCTTCTTCTTTTGCCAAGTGATAGACATCTCCTAACTGACTCATGGCAAGGACCGTTCAAAGTGCTACGACAAATTTCGACGGTAGATTACGAGATTGCAGTTAGGGACAAACATAAAATTTTCCATATTAACATGCTCAAACCATTATCACCACAGGCAAGACGAACAAGTAGAGACTGCAGCAAGCACCTCCATAGTGGACCAGACAGATGACAACGACACTGACGAGATACCGACACCAGGTCTTGACACGACGACCAACTTACAAGACATTAAGGTAAATCCTAAACTGACTCAGACACAAACTGACAGTTGCAAACAACTGATACAAGAGTACAGGACGATCTTTTCTGACAGCTCAGGACATGATAAATCACATAACAGCACTACAGCAGACATGTGACAGAATTAGACATGGACTGACTATAAAACCTTCCAAAGTTGATATAGCCTTTCAGGAAATTTCATTTTTGGGCTATAAGATCTCAAATGGCTTTATATCAACTGACGATAACATCATGTCCAGAATTTTGAAATTGTCGCTTCCGACAACTAAGAAACAGTTGCGAAGTGTGTTAGGTCTGTTAAACTATTATAGACAGTTTATTCCTCATTTTGCTGAATTGACCAAATGTTTCACTGATCTACTAACAAATAAACACCCCAATGTGATTGTAAACAGTGAATGTTTAAGGCCAGCATTTACGAAAATTCTTTCATATTTTTCTAAATCACCTATTCTGAAATTGCCAAATTTAAATATTACTTTTAGATTAAGATGTGATGCGAGCTCCGTAGCCATTGGAGGTGTGCTTCTCCAAGAACACGACCAAATCTTGTACCCAGTATACTACGTCTCTCGAAAATTGAACACCAGCAAACGAAATTACAGTACACCGGAACTCGAGGCTCTTGCCATGGTATTTTCGGTACGTAAACTTTCTAGATTTTTGTTAGGCAAACATTTCATTATTGAAACAGATAATACTCCGCTGACAATTGTTACCAGAGGAACGCCTAGTAACAGCAGGGTGGCAAGATGGTCCCTTCTTCTGCAGGACTATAGCTATGAGGTTAACCACATAAAGGGTTCACAAAACTGTCTTGCAGACCTTTTGTCGAGATGTCCATACAACGAACCTAATACCCAGTCGACACCAGAGCACAGTGCAGAGGGTGTATAAAACTGCAACGTAGATAGTGCTCAGTACCACAGCCAATTGTGACAATGTGTCAGTAACGCTGTGTACACCATTGTGATGGGGAAGATTGTATCTCCCAATGTATATAACTTATGTACATATTGTGATTCTTATTATTATCATGCGAATGAATGCGTGTATAATTGTGAGATATGTGAAAGAATGGAATCAGTATTATGTAAACTAATGTGTTGTATAACTGTGAGATATGAGAAAGAATGTAATTATTATTGTAAATAAATATTATAACAACCAGACACTACAGAGAAGTGTCACGGCACAACACTACAGGATCCAAGAAGTTACCAAGCCACTAAAACGTGAGGTAATCCTAAAGTATCCAGACCGAGGTGCCCAAGACGTTTTAACAAGGTACGAAAGATGACTGCGACAGTACAATCCGAGCAGAAGGCGGAAGAGATGATCCAACAGCTGATAGTAACAACTACTACTCCGTTTATAGAAGATCCATCCAGAACGGACCAGCGTTGTTTGAATGACATCACAACACATGTAATAGTACAGCTGTATACTTCCGATTTTTTGCATATTAATATTAAAAGTATATAAATGTATGACGTTGTATTAAAATGTGATTTAAAATATTTCCATATACGGAATTGTATATGTTGATTTGTATATGATGTAATCTCAGCATCATAACTTGATTGCTTCTTTACAAACGTGACTTTTTGTGCACATTTGTCAATAAGGATCAAATTATGACACTAAGAAATGAGTTTGCAATTGTAATTTATGTCTTGTAAACGACGATAAATTATTGTTCCTAAATTTTCTGTATAATAACCAGGGGACATTATTCTAAATTGTTGGTGATATGTAAATATGTATTGTAACCATTAACATGTGTGCTTGATAAATAACATGTCAATGTAACATCGTTTAGATATGGACAGTATATTGCCAAAACTGTTGACCTTCATTAGAAACTCTAAATAGAGGTCTGATGGAGGAGTCATCTCAGAGGGAGATGCTCACGGCTTGACCTGATTATTTTAGTATTTTTGTTCTTGGTTGTGAGGTAGGGGCCAGTTTAGCCGATACCTACCGGACTAGCTGGGTCACAGCGAGGTAATGCCCATTAAATAGATTGTACTTGACTGTTGTACTTCATAGTGCAACATAAGTGGTGTATACATATTGTTGACTATTCACCTGTATATATTTATGATAATTGTTAATGTATAATGTTCGACTTTGACATGTTTAAGAACACCTAGAGATATATTATACATGTAAGGAAATCCTTTCATGAAAAAGGGGTGTGGAGAGTGTCAAGGTCTCACATCCGAGGTTGCGACGCGTTGTCTGTACCAACGCCAGACACCATAACAACACGCAACCCTGAGTAATGTTAAACACGGCAGAGAGAACGCGGCGTCGTTACCGACGCCTGGATAAGCAGCCACGCACAGCAATTGAGTTCACCCCGTGAACCGTGCAGGGGACACCAGCTGACGTGAGCGTGTAGCGTGTAGGACGCCAGAACTGGCAGACGGGCTTAGGTTGTTGAACGGACAGGTCGCGAGTTGTGTTTGAATCTGCCTTGAGAGCTAGCCTGTACGACAGTGGGAGACTGAGTCGAATGCTTGAATAGTTTGACTTGTAAGTGAGATGTTTATTGCTTGCATGTATTATTATGTATTGTAGTGATATTGTTCATGCTGAAATGATTGCTATGGATTGTCAGTGCGCGATGTTTGTGCGATGATAAATGCAGCGCGTCAATAAAACGTGTGAATAATACTTTCGGATATTCACTTTGTGTGATTTGATAGTTTGATATTACTTCACACTTGCCAGAAAACGAGCTACTTGTCTTGTGTTATGCAAGACTCTGACACCTATCTTGTTGTGTCCAGTTCTCCTTGGAGGATTTGACCTATCTTGTTATGTCCAGTTCTCCATGGGGGATTCAACCCATTCTTGTTGTTTGCCCAGTTTTCCGTGGGGAATTTAACCCATCTTGTTGTTGTGCCCGGTTCAAAACTGCATTAACTGATTTCAGTGCTATGGGATGATTAATCATCTTAAGCAACTTCCCATGGGCTTATATATCGCCAAAATATTGTCAGTGCGAAACGTCGTCCCAATTAAAATATCGATACAGTAGTTTTCCCTAAGCAACTTGCCTTAATTTGATATATAATACAACCTATCTGCTACCACATTAACAACTTTAAGGTTATAACTATGATACACCCCTACTTCCCATTTTCCGCCATCCATTTTTGTTTGGTTCAGACCTAGATTTTGTTTGGTTCAGACCTAGATTTTGTTTGGCATGGAATCTGTTAGTGAGCTGCTATAGATGATATAGTCCACATAGAGGGGGTTTTTAACATTGACTTCAGTTTCCAGTTGACACTACAATAAATGTGTACCTGCAAGTTTTTTTGGGAAGTAAATGCAGCTGGCAGGATATGAACTACATCACCCACTGGGTGGGGATTGATTTGTGAAAACATGGGGCTAACACCACATGTCCAATAGGGCATGGAGAAGTCTACTTGACTTGTACGTCTTTGTAGCTTTTGATGTATTTGAAGGTAAAGTGTGATAGCTTTTGATGTATTTGAAGGTAAAGTGTGATAGCTTTAGATGTAAGTGAAGGTAGTCCTATAGAAAATAATGCTGGGGGAGGGGGTGAAGTGTTGGGATTTCACATATTATAAATCATGACATAATAAGAAGGGATGGGCAATTCTTTTCTTGTTGCGTTTCCATCTGAGACAATTGCCAGAAAATTGTGAACATTGTCAGGTACTTATATTTATGAGGCTAGGTTGATCACAGAGCTGTAATTGTCTTTTTAAAAAAATTATCCTGTTCTCTGCAGGGATGTGCACTAGTCACTGTGTCATGACAGTATATATATATCAGTTCCAAAATATAGCATTGAAATATGTGTGTCTTTGCTGGTGTTGCCGAGAGGATGTTAGAAGGGCTGGGAATCTGACAGGATTATGTTATTAAATTTAGTTTTCATTTTTATGTATACTTTGTAGGAGGGCGGGGGGATTTATATGGAGGAAATACGAAAGAGGAGGAATGACATTCTGAAACATATGGTGAAAGGGTGCATGGGCCAAAAAAGATTGAGAACCACTGATGTAGAGAGTGGTGTAATCATTTGGCAAAATTAGAGGTCCAGTAAGTCATAGATGGATATACATATGGGTATAATGTAATAGTATGCATTAAATATTCTGTCATTCTGGGGGGAAAATCTGACAGGCTATTCAGCTAGATCTTATGATAGTTAGTGAGAAGGAATAAAATGGAATAAATGAAATAAATGGAATAAAAAAACAGAATCACCAATGTGGAACTCATGGAAAGAACTAAACAGATACCAGTGAACCTGAGAGTACTATAACTAGAAAAGCCATTGTCTGGGATCTATAGGGCAAAAGAAATAGACGAAGGCCTAAGAACAAGCGGATAAGAGAAGTAAAAACAGAAATGAGTAATTTGGGGAGGACATGGACAGAGCTGCATAAGATAGCTCACGATAGGAGCACTGGAGTGAGGTGGATCAGGGCCTCTGCTCCAGTGAGTCAGAAGGAAGGTCGTTGCGGAGCCTGGAGTCTGTAGTTCCACAACCTCGTATTAAAATGGAGTTGACATAAATCACTGTGGCTTTGAGGTGGCTAATGGGTACTCAGTTACCGAAGCAGTCATAGTGTCTGATTCTCAGTCTATATTGCATAAAGTTCCAAATGGGCATATGTGGCATGAGTGGCTACCAGCATAGACACTCCTCTCTTATAAGTGCTGACATGGATGTATTGTCTGGGTTGTGCTGGAGTGCGAGCAACAAGGAGCAGATCTATTGGCTTCAAGAGTGCCAGTAGTTTGAAGACTACTCACAATGGACAAGGGAGAGATTTTGGAGATTATCTATGAATAACTGCTAGTTGAAGACACAAAAAACATATTTAAGGATGCTTGAGTTTGGAGTTGAGTGTGGCTCCCTCAAGGAAAGTTGAATGATGGGAACACATTCGACATGTACTCCACATGACGTCTGCTCTAGGATCATCAGGTAGCAAGTTAAATTCCTTTGCAGAGCAGCTGCACAGGACCAGCACATTCATAAGAATGCATTGGACTGCCAAGAGCAGACAACTCAATAGCATTGGACTGCCAAGAGCAGACAACTCAACAGCATTAGACTGTCGAGAGCAGATAACTCAACAGCATTGGACTGTCAAGAGTAGACAACTCAACAGCAATGGACTGCTAAGAACAGACAACTCAACAGCATTGGACTGCCAAGAGCAGACAACTCAACAGCTTTGGACTGTCGAGAGCAGACAACTCGGCAGCGTTTGGATAAACATTTTGGAAAGTGAAAGTGAATCTCTTCTAAAATCATAAATAAATATATAGTTACAGAGTCAGTATGATGCTAATTCTATTGGTTCTGCACTCTCCAGTGAGACCTGCTCCTGTTCAGAACTTCACTATTGCTGCAAGTAAAGACAATTCAAGCTGTCTTGTATTATCTTGGAGTCACCCAGATAAACACAATGAAAAAAAGTACAGAATTAAACATGAAAATGAGACAGTAAGTTGTTTTTCACCATACTCATTTAACACATTTGCCTGTCTTTCAGTGATTTGTTTCATGTTTCAAATCTTGGTGGTTGTTTTCTGTGTTCTAAACATGATTGATATTTTCAGTATCTGCCATAAGAGAGGACCAACACTGCCAGAAGCATACCTTTAGGAGAACTTCTGCTACTGAAGTATATTAGCTACGTGACCAAATTATCACCACAGACTCATGTAATAGTAAAGTAAATACCCACTTCACCACCGAGACTCCCTGTGGATATATAAAAAATATTTAAATGTATGAATAAAAATATGTAAAACTCATGTCTGTCTGTTTAGTCTCGGGAAATATGCATATAATAATTTGATTTTTGAGCTAATAATGTGACAGCTAAATTGTGAAACATTACATGTAATTTGTACACAGTTCATGAACTATAAAAACGTGACAGATAAATTGTGAAACAGTACATGTATTTTGTACACAGTTCATGAAGAATAATAATGTGAAAGATAAATTGTGAAACATTACATGCATTTTGTACACAGTTCATGAACTATAATAACCTGACAGATAAATTGTGAAACAGTACATGTATTTTGTACACAGTTCATGAACTATAATAACGTGAAAGATCAATTGTGAAACATTACATGTATTTTGTACACAGTTCATAAAGTATAATAACGTGAAAGATAAATTGTAAACATTACGTGTATTTTGTACACAGTTCATGAGCTATACTAACGTGAAAGATAAATTGTAAACATTACATGTATTTTGCACACATTTTATGAACTTACAGTGAAGTAATTGTGACAGAAATGTTTTCCAGCTGCAGAATGTGACGGTGACCAACTTCACTACTTGTGGATACCTCCCATACACACGTCACCATTTTTCCGTGCAGTGCTACCCAATAGAATTGTATTCTGGGTCCTGGAGTGAACCAGTCTATGCCAGTTTCTTGACCCCTATGACAGGTCAGTCTGTGTGTCAGTACAAAGTGTGCCTCAACAGTTGTCAGACTGGGACTCTACCTTATTTTTTTTTAAATTATTAACAACTGACGTGCATATCAGTGTTATCCTGTTCAGAATTTATTTGACATTCTTTTCAAAATAAAAAAATCTTCTTCCTAATAGACAATCCACTTGAAAATCCTCTTCAATCACTCAGAGTAACCATGAGACTGTGGTGGTGGCCTTGTATCTACAGGATGCATACAAAATAGTGGCTTCTTCAGTGTTATTCTTTTGGGGTGAATGTGTCACAGCAGCTGTGCACCTCAGAGCCATTAAATCCTTCAAAATCCTCTTCAAATTAGATTTGGAAAGCTATGCACAGGCCCTAGATGTTGCTGTGACACATGCTCGCAATGGTAAAAGTCTTCGCTATAAATTGATGTGATATGCCAGGACTGCATCCTATTAAAAATAACGGGCCAGAAGGCAACACTGACAAAAGAGACCGCCAGAAGAGACGAAAACAAAGGAAAAACTGCCAGCCAATCCCCCAGCTGACGTCATAGGCATAAACGCTTCAGGATTGAAAAGCCAGCTACCACTGGTGCAGAAAACATGACAAACTTAACCCGCACCATGAACCACTGCAAATATAACCAACACCACAGAAGCTGGTTGAACGGGTGGAAATTCTTTTTTTCTACAACTGGAACTTGAGGCAGTGATAGAAGTCTCCAACTATAAATTGATGTGACATGCTAGCAGTGCTAGAAATCTTCAATTATAAATTGATGTGACACATGCTAGCAGTGGTAGAAGTCTTCAACTATAAATTGATTGATTGATTGATTGATTGATTTAGGAATCAACATCACAGCATTCGGGGCATTCCCATAAGTGCTCCGTCACCATCCTCAGCAGCCAGCGAAGAGTTCGAACACTAATAGTACCAGTAGCACTCTGATTATAAGTCCGTCTCGCCTTTCCTTTGAGCGTTGAGCGTCGGCCAGATCCCTTCGTCACTCCTCGTTGTCTCATTCTTGCTAGACCATAGTAATCCATTTGCTCCTCCCACAAGGCCGCAACCATGTCTGCTATGTCATGTATCAATACTCCACCAAGTTCTGCAGAGTCAGCCAATCTGTCCGCCTGTTCATTTCCCAGCACACCGGCATGCCCCGGAGAAAAGATCCAGGCGATGCTTGTCACCTGTGACCTCCGAAGCGAAGCAAGCCACTCCGCACGAAGTCTGCCTGTCCTCACCCTCGTCAGCATGCTTTCTGAGTCAGTTACAATCACGATGTGTGTGTGTGTCATATTCTCCATCCAGCAGAGAGCCGCAGTGACTGCCTCCACTTCCATTCTTAAGCTGGATGTTGTGGTATCATATGCCAGGCTCTCCTGCCCCAAACATCGACCATTAGCTTTGGCTATGAACCCCCAGCCACTTCTCTCACCTCTTGATACCGAACCATCTGTGTAGATAATCACATCACTCGAGTGAGCATTGTCTTGAATTAGTTGCTGGATTTCCACTTCCGTGGCCCCTGCTGGCCATTCCATGCACTCCCGGCTTAATGTGATTATAACTCTGCACAAGTCTTACTGCTCCGCTGGCACGCTGACCCACTCCTCTCCACGCCTAATGTTCTCCAGGGGGCACACCTGTCTGATCGTATCCTCCGCCTGAGCCATCCATGATTTCCCTCTTATCAGTCGCTGACCCTTAACTGCGTCCAGCGCCTCATGCAGTGGGTGGTCTGTGTCTGCAGCTACTCTGAGGTATGCCTTCGCCTGCATCACCTTGAGCCTACCAGCAACAGTCGGCAGACCAAGGATGTAACGCATACACACTACTGGGGTGTCTCTAGTGCATCCCAGAATGACCCGCATAGCTTTGTTCTGTATGCGCTCTAACTTCACCAGCTGACTCTCTGAGACAGTGAGCAGACCTAATCCATAATCAATTACTGAGAGGATCAAGTGCTGGTATAGTGTGAAAAGCATTCTCTCCAACATAGTCTCCAACTATAAATTGATGTGACATGCTAGCTGTGGTAGAAGTCTCCAACTATAAATTGATGTGACACATGCTAGCGGTGGTAGAAGTCTTCAACTATAAATTGATGTGACATGCTAGCAGTGGTAGAAGTCTTCAACTATAAATTGATGTGACATGCTAGCAGTGGTAGAAGTCTTCAACTATAAATTGATGTGACACATACTAGCATTGGTAGAAGTTTTTAACTATAAATTGATGTGACACATGCTAGCAGTGGTAGAAGTATCCAACTATAAATTGAATTGACACATGCTAGCAGTGGTAGAAGTTTTTAACTATAAATTGATGTGACACATGCTAGCAGTGGCAGAAGTCTCCAACTATAAAGTGATCTGACACATGCTAGCAGTGGTAGAAGTCTCCAACTATAAATTGATGTGACACATGCTAGCAGTGGTAGAAGTTTTTAACTATAAATTGATGTGACACATGCTAGCAGTGGTAGAAGTTTTCACTATAAATAGATGTGACCTGCTAGCAGTGGTAGAAGTCTTCAACTATAACTTGATGTGACACATGCTGGCAGTGGTAGAAGTTTTCACTATAAATAGATGTGACACATGCTGACAGTGGTAGAAGTTTTCACTATAAATAGATGTGACACATGCTAGCAGTGGTAGAAGTTTTCACTATAAATAGATGTGACACATGCTGGCAGTAGTAGAAGTTTTCACTATAAATAGATGTGACATATGCTAGCAGTGGTAGAAGTCTTCAACTATAACTTGATGTGACACATGCTGGCAATGGTAGAAGTTTTCACTATAAATAGATGTGACACATGCTAGCAGTGGTAGAAGTATCCAACTATAAATAGATGTGACATGCTAGCCTTGGTAGATGTTTTCACTATAAATAGATGTGACACATGCTAGCAGTGGTAGAAGTTTTCACTATAAATAGATGTGACATGCTAGCAGTGGTAGAAGTCTCCAACTATAACTTGATGTGACATGCTAGCAGTGGTAGAAGTTTTCAACTATAAATTGATATGACATGCTAGCAGTGGTAGAAGTCTCCAACTATAAATTGAAGTGACACATGCTAGCAGTTGTAGAAGTATTCAACTATAAATTGAAGTGACACATGCTAGCAGTGGTAGAAGTCTCCAACTATAAATTGATGTGACACATGCTAGCAGTGGTAGAAGTCTCCAACTATAAATTGATGTGACACATGCTAGCAGTGGTAGAAGTCTCCAACTATAAATTGATGTGACACATGCTAGCAGTGGTAGAAGTCTCCAACTATAAATAGATGTGACACATGCTAGCAGTGGTAGAAGTCTCCAACTATAAATTGATGTGACACATGCTAGCAGTGGTAGAAGTCTTCAACTATAAATTGATGTGACACATGCTAGCAGTGGTAGACGTCTTCAACTATAAATTGATGATGACACATGCTAGCAGTGGTAGAAGTCTTCAACTATAAATTGATGTGACACATGCTAGCAGTGGTAGAAGTTTTCACTATAAATTGATGTGACACATGCTAGCAGTGGTAGAAGTCTCCAACTATAAATTGAAGTGACACATGCTAGCAGTGGTAGAAGTCTTCAACTATAAATTGATGTGACACGTGGTAGAAGTCTCCAACTATAAATTGATGTGACACATGCTAGCAGTGGTAGAAGTCTCCAACTATAAATTGAAGTGACACATGCTAGCAGTGGTATAAGTCTCCAACTATAAATTGAAGTGACACATGCTGGTAGTGGTAGAAGTATCCAACTATAAATTGAAGTGACACATGCTGGCAGTGGTAGAAGTATCCAACTATAACTTGATGTGACTTGCTAGCAGTGGTAGAAATCTTCAACTATAAATTGAAGTGACACATGCTAGCAGTGGTAGAAGTCTCCAACTATAAATTGAAGTGACACATGCTGGCAGTGGTAGAAGTATCCAACTATAAATTGAAGTGACACATGCTGGCAGTGGTAGAAGTCTTCAACTATAAATTGAGGTGACACATGCTGGCAGTGGTAGAAGTCTCCAACTATAAAGTGAAGTGGCACATGCTGGCAGTGGTAGAAGTCGCCAACTATAAATTGAAGTGACACATGCTGGCAGTGGTAGAAGTATCCAACTATAAATTGAAGTGACACATGCTAGCAGTGGTAGAAGTCTCCAACTATAAATTGAAGTGACACATGCTAGCAGCGGTAGAAGTCTCCAACTATAAATTGAAGTGACACATGCTAGCAGTGGTAGAAGTCTCCAACTATACATTGAAGTGACACATGCTGGCAGTGGTAGAAGTATCCAACTATAACTTGATGTGACTTGCTAGCAGTGGTAGAAGTTTTCAACTATAGCTTGATGTGACATGCTGGCAGTAGTAGAAGTCTTCAACTATAAATTGATGTGACATGGTAGCAGTGGTAGAAGTCTTCGACTATAAATTGAAGTGACATGCTAGCAGTGGTAGAAGTCTTCAACTATACATTGATGTGATACATACTAGCAATGGTACAACTCTATAGTCCTTCAGGACTGAAAGAGGCCTACTATTATCTTTCCATGGGATGTTCTGATAGCTTTCTGTGAATTACAATATTTCTATCTTTCCATGTGATGTTCTGAAAACGTTAATTTGTGTGCCAGGATGTAAAACCAGGGGTTTCTTCTCAAGATATTCACTGATGCTACGGAGTTCGTGCATTGAGCGAAGCAATCCTCGAGTGAATTTTCGCAGCGTATGTGGTTCTGTGGTGTTCGGTTTTTTCATCTTGGTGTTGTGGGCCGCTACACGCTGTGGGATTTACTGAAGAGGGGATCCGAGCACTAATGGACTGAATGGTTTGATGTGCAATGAGGATGATCTGTCGACTAACTGACTAACTGTTCTGAAACCTTTATGTGAATTACAATATTTCTATCTTTCCATGTGATGTTCTGATAGCTTTCAGTGAATTACAATATTTCTATCTTTCCTTGTGATGGTCTGATAGGTTTCTGTGAATTACAATATTTCTTCTTCTTCAGCTAAGTGTTCTCGTTTTCCGTTGTCTGTATATGTTTGTTTGTTAAGCTTCCTTACCAGAGTTCATGTTCATTTACTGTATGTGACATTTGAGCTTTGGGGAAGATGAGGCAGGGGGTGGGGGTGGTTTGGGAGGGTTCAATCCTCAGCAGAGGCAAGGTTATGTTTTTACCCACCAGTTCAGCTCTGGAGTCAATCCGAGGCTCATTAAAATGTACATTAGACAATTTCCTGAATTGTCTGCACAAGACATGAGATGAGGTGTACATTATTTTCTCCAACATTCACCACAATATATGTATGTAGTGGAGATCTGACAGTTTTCATGGTGTCTAAGCAGCTGGTGTTATGTGTGGTTTTGTCATGCATGTAGAGGAAAAAAGTCATGGGACCCATTTGCACACGTTAAGCCACATTGGGCATACTGTGTTGGACCACTATTTGTCTGGACCAAGTGACAATAGATGGGTGAGGTGGCCCTTATCACACCAGCCGCCTTGACCTCCCAAGACATGTCCTCGTTCCCATTTTAGGCTGTCTGACTTCAGAAGTCAAGGTCAATTGTACAAGTGCAGATTTGAACCCATGAGCACCAGGCTAGCATGGCTCACAGACACATCAATCCCGGGTAGGAAGCTGCTGTGAGTCTGTACAGAGTTATGAGCACATTTTCTAGAGCTGATTGCTTGGAGGCGTAGGCGGCCAGTCTTTCCCTCCTGTAGCGAATGACAAGAGCTGACATGGAACCCTCATCCGACCATGCAGATGCCATTGTCAGCATAACTCACCTAACCATTACACCAAAGTACCCACCTTGTTCTATGTGACTGCCTTTTATTTACTGCCGATTGTAATAACTAGCAATATGCCTACAGCCTTGGGGTAGTGGATTAGATGTCTAGCTTCTCAGACTATAATCAAACACTCAGAGAAGTTGTATGGACATTGTAAATTCCTTCAGCAGTTGGCATATGAAAAGAGCAGGCCAGATAGGCTGGTGAAATCCTAAATTTCAAAATGAGGAAACTATCCACAAAAAGAATATAATGTGTGTATGACTCTGGTATACTCACATTTGGGTTCTCTCCGGATGTGTGGAGTGAGTTCATGCACTGTGAGAAGATTCTCCTTCTGTGATCTGTGGGAGGAGATTGGAGAACTTATGGAGATATCCCTGTGCACTGAAAGTAGTCCTTGACCTAAACCTAGCTAAACACATATCCAGCAACAGCACACCTCACGTGCACAACAGATGACACTTCTCCGGAAACTATACACTTAAGCAACAACCGACCACCAGCAATAGCACACCTCAGGAGCACAATAGTTAACACACCTGTAGCAACACACCTTTGGCACACAACAGTTAACACATCTATAAGAGCTTGTTCGAGGTGCACAACAATTAACACAAACGATGTCAAGCTGTAAGAAAATATACACACAAGCTTGAGAATAATCAATCCGTCTTATTTCTCAGCTCCAGAATCTGGTCCACAGGCAAAGAATGGAAGCTATAATACGACCACAGATTGTGTGGGTGGAAGCAGGAGTGTCACTCTGATGTGGCAGGTACATGAAATTATTCTTTACAATATTTTGCGAATTGAATTTTGTACTAGGACATTTTTTGCAAGTCAAAAGAAATAAGAATTTAGCACCAAACTTAGAATATGTAATTCTAATGTTAAATAAGGAGTTTTGTATGGGTTAGAAACATGGAAAAACAGCTAAAATGATTTCAGATAAACTACACGTTTTAACTAACTTGATCCTGTGCAAAATATAAGGAATAAAATTATATGGCATAATCATCGATGAGGAGCTGATATGTAGAGAACTAGACAATCCTTCGCTGCGAAGGGGTTACAAATTCAATTTGTAATACTGCATACAGCATTCGAAATACAGCTGTGGGTGATTTGGTAGCAGACCACCTTGCGTTGGTTTTTATAAACTGGTACAAGTGCCTGTCTTTCAGAAAGCACTGGCAAACTACTGAACATAAACTAGCCAAGAAATCACAAACAGCCAAAAAATGCTGGGGTTGACTGCAGAGTCCTGTAAAGGATATGCAGCAGACTTTCATGCCCTGAGGTGTATGGATATATGGTGGTAACCCCATATTTTTAGACCAAATGACACTTGATGGGTGTTAAGGTTAGTATTTTTTTTATGTTCACTCGCTTTGAACTCAAGTGTAGTCCATGCACACTATTTATAGTAGTGATGGACTGAATTTTGCGTGTAGATTAGCTTTCCCTATTAACAGTGTCCCTCGCCATCAGGTGAACCCACTCCGACTTCAGAGGTATTTGTAATTTACATCCCCAAATCAAGGACGACAGGTCAACATTTTAGTCCAACTGTCCGGTGTAAGGGTTGAACTTCCTACCTTGGCATCAGCACACTGGATGTTTCAGAACACTTGTTCTTACCCATTTGGTTTTGCTGACCAGCAAGGTTAGTAGCATGCCAGGCGCACTTACATCCTAGGAAGTTTCCTGATACCCATTTGTGACATGGGAGATAAATTATTGTATCAGAAGATGTTGCTCAGATAAGTTTTGTTAAATAAAGATGTTACTCTATAGAGCAAAATGTTTAATAGACATTTGTTACTTGGACGATAGAACATTGTTACAGAAGACGTTACTTAGGTATGCTCCATCAAATGAAGTTGTTAGTTCATAGAATGCTTACTCAAGAAGACGGTTGTGACTTTAACTGTTTGGTCTTTTAATTACATATTTTTGGATAGGCAGATTAACAGACATGTTTTGCAAATCTTGTTAAAGTATAGATTAATTTTTACCAAAAGATATTATCTTACAATTCATAATTTTGTGGTGCCATTATAAGGTGACGCGGGCACGTTAGTGTGCTGGCTAGGGGGTCACGCTGATAATGTCATGAGTAAGGTTGGACAAGGGTTTGATGCTTGTGCTCATCATCTGCTAAGTGAGGGAAAGACTGGCCACCAGTTCCTCCGTGCATCAGACCTATAAAATGTGATGTTCCCAGCACATCAAAGACCCATACTGGGCCCTTGCTTTGGGACATGTTTGTTTGTTGTTGTTTTTTTGGGATTCTTTTTATACATTTTGAAGTGAGAAGATCTGAAGACAGGTGTGACAGCAAAACAGATTGAAGATATTTTAAACATAGGTTGACAGAGATAAAACGTACTGGATGGGTTAGCCTAATGGCACAGAAGATCACCAGTGGTCCAACTTATCAAGAACACAGATGTTTGTAGAGGAACATGATTTCTTGTGCTGCTCAGCATGGCCCATAGTGTTGTGGTGTTAATCCAACATTAATCTCTTTACATGTTAAATGCTGTTACTTTACAATATACATTTTATGTAAAAAAGATGACATATTGTGGGTTATGGTGTTACTTTATAATGGACAATTTATGTTTTAAAAAAAAAGAGGATATATTGTAGTTTATGGTGAAATGTTTGTCCCAAGTTTCATGAAAATACAGTGGCTGGTATGCTTATCTGCCGGAACCCTGCAATGTTTTCTCTTGTATGAATGTCTTTGTTAGTTCACTCAGTGGTCCATAGAGTTTATTATCCACTGTTGTTTCTCTAGGCTTGAAATATGTTATATCTGCAATGTTTTCTCTTGTATGAATGTCTTTGTTAGTTCACTCAGTGGTCCATAGAGTTTATTATCCACTGTTGTTTCTCTAGGCTTGAAATATGTTATATCTGCAATGTTTTCTCTTGTATGAATGTCTTTGTTAGTTCACTCAGTGGTCCATAGAGTTTATTATCCACTGTTGTTTCTCTAGGCTTGAAATATGTTATATCTGCAATGCTTTCTCTTGTATGAATGTCTTTGTTAGTTCACTCAGTGGTCCATAGAGTTTATCTTCCACTGTTGTTTCTCTAGATTGAAATATGTTATATCTGCAATGTTTTCTCTTGTATGAATGTCTTTGTTAGTTCACTCAGTGGTCCATAGAGTTTATTATCTACTGTTGTTTCTCTAGGCTTGAAATATGTTATATCTGCAATGTTTTCTCTTGTATGAATGTCTTAGTTAGTTCACTCAGTGGTCCATAGAGTTTATTATCCACTGTTGTTTCTCTAGGCTTGATATATGTTATATCTGCAATGCTTTCTCTTGTATGAATGTCTTTGTTAGTTCACTCAGTGGTCCATAGAGTTTATCTTCCACTGTTGTTTCTCTAGGCTTGATATATGTTATATCTGCAATGCTTTCTCTTGTATGAATGTCTTTGTTAGTTCACTCAGTGGTCCATAGAGGTTATTTTCCACTGTTGTTCTCTAGGCCAGGAAGTTTACCTACATACATTTTGAATAGTCTTGGAGTATATGATCTGCTGTCTGCAAAACCAATCAACATGTGCACATGGCTGATTTGTCAGTCTTGAATCTTGTATACATATGGTTGCATAATCTATTGTGTCCTGTCATAAGGCGCATAATAATGATTTGTTCTGGTATGTCCATAAAGTGGTAATCATCTTGAGCTGGTGTTAGTGGCTTTCTGATTGATTTGATCATTCTCTTCTTTTGGTGGTATGTAACAGGCACATCAGATTGTTCTTCTATTGCTCCTTCCTTATCTAGTTGTGTGGATGTACAGAAGAATATGTTGTATTTCATGGAAACAAACAGAATCCAATACAGAGTTTTATAAAAGCTGGGAATGAAAAGAGAGTTGATGAAAGAAATAAAAAAGAGGCAAGTGAAATATTTTGGCCACGTTAGAAGATATAACACTCTTCAAGAGGTAGACAACGATACAAGTGGGAAGATAACATCAAGAAATGGATTAACAGCAATCTAACATAATGTGAAATCAAAGCAAGAGTCGGACAGTGTTGGAGACCCATTGCAGCCAAGCTTCATCGTGGCACAGCATCTAATTGATTGATAGCTAGTTTATCAGGCCTCAATGTATGAAACAGTGGTCTTTTACTTCAGTGTTATTGTTTTCTATTTTCGATAGCAATGTTTGAAATACTTTTGCCAGGAAGTTGAAGCAGCGGAACGGAATGGCCTTATTGACCGTTACCTTATCAAGGTGAACAACATAACAATGACCAATGTATCAGCAGACATGAACTCAGCAAATGTAGCACTTCCTTGTTACTTGTCATCACAAGTGGAAATCTTTGCCCACAATGAAGGAGGCTACTCTGTGAAACCTACTGTGTTCTATATCCCTCCAGTAACCGTCACTGGTGAGTAGCAAAATCATTTGCTGTACTATTGCCAGTTTGTAATATACATGTCATGTGTACTAACACAAATAGTTCCATTTATTTGTAGTTAAATTATAAGTGCGGGGCTGTTTTAACAAATTTGTGTGATGTCAGAGTTTATTTGTTTTCAAAGCATTGATATAAAGATGCTATTAATTTGGAGACTGAGCGAGCAATTAGAACATCAAATTGTTATTAAAAAATCTCCACTTTGATAGGGATTTAAATACATGGTTTCTGTGCTAGCAGGGAGTATGCTAGCCACTGTGGCACTTGCTTGCTGGATATTTTAGGGTGCTTCCAAGACATTTTAATTTTAAGGTTGCTACCTAGACATTTTAGGGTGGCTCTTAGACATTTTAGGGTGGTTCTTAGACATTTTAGGGTGGTTCCTAGACATTTTAGGGTGGTTCCTAGACATTTTATGGTGGTTCTTAGACATTTTAGGGTGGTTCCTAGACATTTTATGGTGGTTCTTAGACATTTTAGGGTGGTTCCTGGACATTTTAGGGTGGTTCCTAGACATTTTATGGTGGTTCTTAGACATTTTAGGGTGGTTCCTAGACATTTTATGGTGGTTCTTAGACATTTTAGGGTGGTTCCTGGACATTTTAGGATGGTTCCTACACATGTTAGGATGGTTTCTAGACATTTTAGGGTGGTTTCTAGATACTTTAGGGTGGTTTCTAGACATTTTAGGGTGGTTTCTAGACATTTTAGGGTGGTTTCTAGACATTTTAGGGTGGTTTCTAGACATTTTAGGATGGTTCCTAGACATTTAACGTTGCTTCCTAGACATCTTGAGGTGGTTCCTAGACATTTTAAGGTTGCTTCCTAGACATTTTAGGGTGAATCCTAGACATTTTAGGGTGATTCCTAGACATTTAAGGTTGCTTCCTATACATTTCGGGAAGCTGGTAAAGAAAAGAGAGCTGATGGAAGTAATAAAATAAAAGACAAGTGAAATATTTTGGCCACTCTTATGACAACCATACTGGAAGGACAATTTGAAGACAGGCATGTTAGAAGAGATAGGCAATAATGTAAGTGGAAAGAGATGGACAAGCAGCAGTTTGTTAGGGAACAACAAAGCGAGAGACAGAAAGTGTTGGAAATTCATTGCAGCCAACTTTCATTATGGAGACAGCACATGGTTTATTTGTGTATTGCTAATTTGGTTCAGTTCAGTTTGTTATGAATAATGTAGCTTATATATATGTATGTATGTGAAACAGACAAGCTGAGAAACCTCTAATGGCAGTAGAAATATTATTTCTTAAGAAAATGCAAAGAATACCATGGTGGACAAAAAATCGAGTGAGAACATTCTAAAAGAAATCAATAAAAACCTTACATTGTTTAGAGAAATTAGACATACACAGTCAAGATTTATTTGGGGAACGTTATTGGGAGAAAGAAATTAGAAAACTTAGTTACAGCTGGAAATATTGAGGAGGAAAGAGTAAGGGAAAGGCAGAGAGATAAATACTTGGGTGGCTGGCATAATCAGGACAAGAATGCAGAGCTGATCCAAGGTTCTGGTGATCGTGTGAGATGGCGACCCATGACCACCTATGGTTATTTTTTAAACAGATATCAGTTAATTTACTAGTCATGAATTTCTAACCATATTACATGCTATAGGCTAGAAATTGTTGAGCATATATAGCAAACTTGTAAAATTGTGCAAATAGATATGTGCTGAACCGGGTGGCATTGATATGATAGGAGATATGATGTTATTGAAGTTGGCAAAACTGCCATTCTGTAAGTCACAAATTTCACGTTGAAAATGTTCATTATGAAATATTTGCATTTACCAAAACTGAATTCAGATAAATGTCATGTATATAGATATCTTGTGGACTGTGTTATCCTTACCCCTTTCTACCTCAGAATAGAAGTTATAATTAGAGCCCATCACAGCACCCATCCATTGTTTTTCATTATCCCTACCCCATTCTACCTCAGAATAGAAGTTATAATTAAGGCTCATCCAGTCTCAGATTAATAAATGTGTGACCGAATCAGCTACATTTTGGATAGCAATCTGAAATGCCAGGGGAACTGAATTAATTTGGCAATGTTAAACATCACAATGGCTAAGACAGATTAGTAATGGAAGCCATGATTCCTGCGAGCAGAGCCAGAAGTTGATCAACATGAAAGTCATGGCACTGTGTGATGATGTATACTGTGACACCTTATGTACATTTTACAATAGTCAAGAACTCTAGTTCAAAATCATGACATTAGCTGAATCTGCCATCCTAATAAGTACAAGATTGTGTTCACAAGTTAGGAGTAATTTCCCTTGAATATACATTGAAATCTTGTGTAGACTGAAATGAGGCAGTTTCATCACATTTCAGATTTAGTATTGTCTTTGTAGAATTGTGTCAGTGTTTACATAGTAGAATTTTTAAGAGTTTACATAGTAGAATTCTGTAAGAGTTTCATTTATTCATACATTCAGTAGCATGCCCTATGCAGAACCTCACTCCAATAACAACCTTCCGGAAAACTTCTCGATCATAAGCAAGATGTCCCATGTCCAATACACCCATCTGGATATCATCCACCACATCCTGCACCCATCTTCTCTTTGGCCTTCCTCTTCCTCTCTCACTAGACATATACCCCTCCATTATTGTTCTCTGTAAACTTTCATGACATTTCAAGTGGCCAATCAGTCTTGAGTCTATTTGGCTTGAGTTAGCAGTAGAACAGAGCACTTATGGGTTACACCCATGTGCCGTGATGTTGATCCGTCGACTAAACTAAACTAAATTAAACTCAAGTGACCAAAATATTTCAATTTTCTTTGTTTTATCATCTTTAATAGCCAACCTTCTTCAGTATTCAGCTCTTGAAGTATGCATGCATTTGTTCTTTTCTTTATCCCGAGATATTCTTAGAACCCGTCTATAACATTTATATTCAAAGGCATTTATGCGCTATTCAGCTTGTTTAGTAAGTGTCCAGGTCTCACAGGCGTATGTTGAAATGAGAAAGATGTATGCTCTTAAAAATCTAATTTTTGTAGTTCTATCTGTCCCACTCCATGTAAGAATTTATATAGTAGAATTCTGTAAGTGTTTTACATGCAGAATTCTGTTCTGCATATTCTTCCAAGGACATTGCAGTCAACCCCAGTATTTTTCTGCTGATGTTGATGTCTTTTGATGCATTTTTCATGTAGATGTACTAGGCAAGTTTTACGTTCAATAGCTTGCCATTGCTTTCTGACGTCCGGCTCACATACCTCTGTAAGTAACCAGCGCGACATGATCCGCTGCCGAATCTTGCGCAGCTATGTTTCATACATGAGTATACAGGATTATGAACAATGTCCTTAGCCCCTTTGCCAGGGAGACCGGCTGTAAGAGTTTAGATAGTAGAATTATGTAAGAGTTTACATGTAGAATTATGTACATGGCAGGAGAAATAGCCAGAGACAGATTTTGTTCGGCACACAGTGATGAGAGAATCATTCTACAAAGCACCTGCTACTTTGGAGAGAATTGTTTATTGTATATTGAGAGATCTTGTAAATACTGCAAAGAGTTAAATATCTTATTAGGAACTTTCACAAAATGATCTTATATTTTTGAAAATCCAGATGGTGTGTTATGCAACAGAGCTGATATTTTGATTTAATGTAAGGTTATTTCAGGTAAATTTTCTATATATTTTGGAGTTCTGTTCCTCAATTTTTTTGCATGTAAAATGTTTGTTAACATTGTTTACTATAATGTGGAATGGTTGCCCTATGATTTTCAAAGAATTCATCATTTCTTACAGTTTGCTCAAAATGTTTTTATTGTTATCGTGTTCTTCTTTTATAATTATCTTTATGGGATTGTTCTGGTAGTTGGTTGCAATACTGATGATTTACTGTCATTATTGTCATTTATCACATAAACATCATATAATGAGAAGAGAAGCATTGGAGAACATTGTGATGACTGGTCAGGTCAGCTGTAGAAAAGGCAGGCCGAGAGACATGATGCATGATGGTCTAGGACCTTGACATGGAGGAATGTCATCAATAGAACTGCTCCAGAACACCAAGGGCTGAGAGCTGTGGAGATACATGAATGCCTATGCCTCTTTACAAGCCACATATTGATAATGGCATGACAAACATATAGCCAGAGACCATAGCCACTTGAACCATATAAACTCCCAAGATGCAGTTGTGTGCAGACGTCTCTCTCATTTTTATAGGACCACCAGTAGTCTTCTCATTGGATACTCCACAATTGGGGGTGGAGATTATGAAGTCCGCCCCAGACTTGTGCAGATCTGTTCCTTTCAAGGTCTGGAATGTATGGATTTTTTATTAAATAAAAGGAAGGTATACACCCCTTAACCCTGGGCTAGTTGATCAGATATCTAGGCTTTGTGGACAAGAGTAAATAACTCGGAGGACATGTGCGTATGCTGGACATGTTGAAATCATTCAGCGGTTGGCAAGTCTAAATTAGCAGGCTGAAGAGTTTGTCACACAGACTCAATTTCAGAATGAATAAATCCACCCACAAAAATCATGTTTATAGCATATGTGATTCTAGTAAACAAACTTTTAGAGCCGACACTACGATGTTTGTGCTGAGAGTATGATCTTGTATGATCTACAAACAGACAGGAGTACTTATGGAGATATCCATGTGCAGTGAGAAGTGATCGTTGGCTGAAATGAAATCCCTATACATTCACACAGTAGCAAAACTTACTTGGCATCTTGAACCAACTAAAACACACAAGCCAGTCACACAAGAAACTTTTTGAACCATCGAATGCACATCAGAACCTATTTAGTTCTTTCTATGACATTCTTAATCAAATTCAGCACACCAGCTTTTTAGTTCCTTCTATGACTTTTTGAACAACTGCAGCACACCTGACCCTAATGAGTTCTTTCTATGACTTCTTTAACTAATTATAGCATGTCAGAATATTTTTAGTTGTTTATGTGACTTCTTTAACTAATTATAGCATGTCAGAATATTTTTAGTTTTGTATGTGACTTCTTTAACTAATTATAGCATGTCAGAATATTTTTAGTTGTTTATGTGACTTCTTTAACTAATTATAGCATGTCAATATTTTTAGTTGTTTATGTGACTTCTTTAACTAATTATAGCATGTCAGAATATTTTTAGTTGTTTATGTGACTTCTTTAACCCATTGCAGCACACCTGACCCTAATGAGTTTTTGTGTGTGACTTCTTGAACCCACTAATGCACACAAGAACCTTTTTTAGTTCTTTCTATGACTTCTTGAACCAACTTCAGCATGCCAGCACCGTTTTAGTTCTTTCTATAACTTCTTGAACTAATTACAGCATGTCAGAATCTGTTAAGTTATTTGTGTGACTTCTTGAGCCAATTGCAGCACACCTGAACCTAATTATTTCTTTCTATAACTTCTAGAACTAACCAATGCACACCAGAACCGTTTTAGTTATATTTGTGACTTATTGAACTAACTTGCATACTAGAACATTTTCAGTTATTTCTATGAGTTCTTCAACCAATTGGAGCATTCCGTAACTTTTTTTCAGAGTGCCAAGAGCAGGTAACTTAGTGGAATAGATACAGAAGCAAGGATAACTAGACACATTTCTGAACAAACTGACAGAAACGTGCCTGGATTAATGTGATATAGTACTAAAGTTAGACCAGCTGTTTCAGGAAAACAACAATTTGTTTATGGAAATGAATTAACGTACAGAACATTGATGTTTGTTCTATTTCACTTCAGGAATGAACATCTGTGAAGAACTGAAGATACCAGAAACTGAGAAAAATTGTCATGTTTGAATCTAATCTTGAAGGGTCGGCTACTCTTCATTTGTGCAATCTGAGCATGTAACTGCCCATTACAAATATATATAAAAGAAATTTCTGTTATAAAGACAATTACAAAATGAGTTTTGAAGTTTATCTTCTCGTAAACAGTCCAGTCAGTTTGTTAATGTTACGTGTTAACATTTGAAATGAATTTCTTTGCAATGATCCAGTGGCCAGTCCTGTGCAAAACTCCACCCCCTACCAGTCTTTAGAAAGGCTCTCAATCATGAGACAGATGTCCTGCCTCTGTTGTTGTCATGTATATATTATCTAGCACTTCTTGAGCCCATCTATGTTGTGGTGTTCCTCTTCCTTGCCTCACTGGTACACTTCCCTTCATAATTGTCTGTTCTAGAATTGCAAGTCTTTCTTCTGTGTAATGCCAAATGCTATTAGAAAAATAATCTTTAGAGTACATAGAGAAACAGAATGTGAGCTTGTAGAGGGTGGAAGGTTTATGGGATATTGGTGGGATTATTTTAAGAGTTCATGGCAGGAGAAGTGTTTGTGACTGGCAAGTTTTGCCAAATTAATTTTTGTGGTGTGCGATCCTAATTATAATTTGTTGTTTAAATGTCCATGATTACACAGAGCTTTGTTAGTAAAATTCCCCTTTACAAACCATAAAATGCACAGGTATTGTTATAGAACAGTCGGCACGCCTGGGTGTTGTGGTCAGTACTATGCTGGCCGCCTTTACTTCCCAAGGCATTGGCTGGTACCCATGTCAGGCTGGGTCGTATGTGGGGGCCCAGGTTAATTAGAACAATTCGAATCCACCCCATTGTGTATCAAACTGCTGACCACTGTGATGGCAGGAGAGTCTTTAGCTACTACGCTACTATAGCTCTCTACATGTAGCTTTGAACACTCTGAATGTTAACTTATCACTATCATCATGTCACTTAAAGAAGAAAATCAGGGCTTTTGAACTTAAATGCTACAAACAAATTCTAGGTCAGAAATCTCCACGCACTAATAATAAAACCTAACATTGGGTAGGAGAGTACAGGAAGTCAAACTGTTCATTACGCTTGGCCAGTTGCAATACATAAATTAGTGTGTGGAAGACACAGCGGAACGTGGATTCCTGGCTATCCTCCTGTCAATCTTGTCAGAAAAATAACAGGTTCCAGAGCACATTCCTAGTGTGGAATAATCTAGAATAGTCGAGTTGCATAAATAAATCCCATCCTGTGAGTATATATAATTATTAAATTTACAGAAAGGAGGAGGTTAGCTGGGGCTCTTATAAAGTGAATAATCGTGGTTACACACCCGCTTCACACGCGTGATCCGGGACTGTTTCCGGATCCGGTCAGGGATATGCACTACTGACGAGCTCAAACAAGGGCGAAACTCGAGTATAGTGCTTCCATAATGACGTGGATAGGCCTTAGGTTCATACCAGAATGCGATCGGCGTTGCCAGTAGTGGGTTGTGCTCAATATTTAAATTTTAAATCCCGAAACAACCACATAATCAATTTATTTTTGCTCACTGGAGTTAGGAGGCCTGGTGTTCCTTGCCAGTGAGAAGTCCTGATCGTTCGGGTCCCATCGATTGACGGGCGTCGGTCGCGGCGATTGGGCAATCTTGAGCATAGCCTACGATGGGTAGCGTTGTGATGTTCTGTTGTGATAATTTGGTGTGTCCGGTGTGTGCCTCGTGGTTACACACCCGCTTCACACGCGTGATCCGGGACTGTTTCCGGATCCGGTCAGGGATATGCACTACTGACGAGCTCAAACAGAGGGCGAAACTCGAGTATAGTGCTTCCATATTGACGTGGATAGGCCTTAGGTTCATACCAGAATGCGATCGGCGTTGCCAGTAGTGGGTTGTGCTCAATATTTAAATTTAAATCCCGAAACAACCACATAATCAATTTATTTTTGCTCACTGGATTTAGGAGGCCTGGTGTTCCTTGCCAGTGAGAAGTCCTGATCGTTCGGGTCCCATCGATTGACGGACGTCGGTCGCGGCGATTGGGCAATCTTGAGCATAGCCTACGATGGGTAGCGTTGTGATGTTCTGTTGTGATAATTTGGTGTGTCCAGTGTGTGCCGCGTGGTTACACACCCGCTTCACACGCGTGATCCGGGACTGTTTCCGGATCCGGTCAGGGATATGCACTACTGACGAGCTCAAACGAGGGCGAAACTCGAGTATAGTGCTTCCATATTGACGTGGATAGGCCTTAGGTTCATACCAGAATGCGATCGGCGTTGCCAGTAGTGGGTTGTGCTCAATATTTAAATTTCAAATCCCGAAACAACCACATAATCAATTTATTATTGCTCACTGGATTTAGGAGGCCTGGTGTTCCTTGCCAGTGAGAAGTCCTGATCGTTCGGGTCCCATCGATTGACGGACGTCGGTCGCGGCGATTGGGCAATCTTGAGCATAGCCTACGATGGGTAGCGTTGTGATGTTCTGTTGTGATAATTTGGTGTGTCCAGTGTGTGCCTCGTGGTTACACACCCGCTTCACACGCGTGATCCGGGACTGTTTCCGGATCCGGTCAGGGATATGCACTACTGACGAGCTCAAACAAGGGCGAAACTCGAGTATAGTGCTTCCATAATGACGTGGATAGGCCTTAGGTTCATACCAGAATGCGATCGGCGTTGCCAGTAGTGGGTTGTGCTCAATATTTAAATTTTAAATCCCGAAACAACCACATAATCAATATAAATGAATATCATTGATTCTAAATATTCATGACTGTATTATTCACAAGAATACTCCTACACAATCATTAAAGTATTTACAGTGATACTAACCCTTTCTTTTGTGAATTACTCACAAGGATACTATGCTTAATATATTATATCAAACAGATTTATTTGGTTGTTTCGGGATTTGAGATTTAAATATTGAGCACAACCCACTACTGGCAACGCAGATCATATTCTGGTATGAACCTAAGGCCTATCCACGTCAATGTGGATAGGCCTTAGGTTCATACCAGAATATGATCAGCGTTGTCAGCAGTGGGTTGTGCTCAATATTTATATATCACACAGTTTTAGCATTGGCATTAAAGATCTGCTGTGAATACTGGTATATTTAATTAATTTATAATCAGTCGTGATACTAATCCATTTTTATGTGAATTTTGCACTGTCACTATAACAGGTCTTGCAAATTGGTATGGAATTTTATTTGATCCTGGATAATATTGCCCTAAATAATTTGAAGAAAATTAAAATAAAGCTGCTAGTCACTGGCTCTGGAGCTCTAGTTACTCCTCACCACGATGCCTAATGGCATACATGAAAGACAAAACAAACAAACTAATGACTATACAACTGTTTAAATAATTATCCACTGGTACTGACATTCTGCCACTGCTGTGGCTTAGTGGCACTGAACGTGTTTCCCAACATACCGAGTCAAGGGTTCGAAAACAGCCGCAGGTGATTTGGAAACAGATTGCCTTCCGTATGAGCTCTAGTTGTTAAGAAAGCTATGGCAAGCTACTGAACATAACATTTTCCCAGTAAATCACAAGCAGCCTAAAATGCCTGGGGTTGATTGTGACATCCTGTAAAGGGCATACAACTAACAACATTCTGTTATGAATTACTCACAATAGTACTGGGTGTTGTTAAATAATTGTTACTGATACTAACAGTTCTTGTCTTCAACATTTACTCTGTTAGATTCCACATTTCTGTACATGACATTCATTCATTCATCATCATCCAGAGGCCAGTGCAGACCTTCATAAGCCACCATAAGTCATTCAACATGTCTCGCTATCATAAGCCAGTTGTCCTGCCTCGGTTGTTGTGAGATCTATCACATCTTGAATCTCTCTGCATTGTGGTCTTTCTCTTCTCCACCTCACCATACACGTGCTCCTTGATTATCTTTTCTAGACTTTCATGTCTTTTTACATCTTTTGCATATCCTTTACAGGATGTAGCAGTCAACCCCAGCATTTTTTGGCTGTTCGTGATTCCTGGGCAAGTTTACATTCAGTAGTTTGCCATTGCTTTCTGAATGACTGGCACCCATACCATTATATAAAAAACCAACGCAAGGCGGTCTGCTGCAAAATCACCTGCAGCTGTGTTTCAAACTCGGTATGCGGGATTACGAACTTCGTCCGAACCTCTTCACCATGGAGCCGCAACTACATGTAACTACCTGACTTTACTGTGGCTTTACCAATTTCGATGCGTTTTAATGCATATTGTTCTGTAGTTGTCGTTGTTGTCTAAGATTAGCTTCCTAAGTGATGTAGGAATAATAATGGATCAGAGCAGAATGTCAGATGGGCCTGTGTGCCCAATTCTTAACCCTTTGAAAATCAAGTTTGTTCGTTCGTTCGTTCATGACTTGGAGAATAGTACCTGACTTTACTGTGACTTGGAGAATAGTACCTGACTTTACTGTGACTTGAAGAAAGTAACTACCTGACTTTACTGTGACTTTGAAAATAGTACCTGACTTTACTGTGACTTGAAGAAAGGCACTACCTGACTTTGCTGTGACTTGGAAAATAGTACCAAACTTTACTGTGACTTGGAAAATAGTACGTGACTTTACTGTGACTTGGAAAATAGTACCTGACTTTACTATCACTTGGAGAAAAGTAACATTGCAGATGAAGAGAACTGGTCATCTCACCTGATAACAACGTGACCTAGTATTTGTATCTTTTCTTTTTATGTTACAAACTGTGAGCAGCGCCATCTACGTCTTCTTTACGAGGGTCTGGTCCTTTCTGTTTTGGAGTATGTGATGGCGATCCAGACTCTCAGCCATAAGCAGATAGAAAGGATACAGAACGAAGCTATGCGCATTATTCTTGGATATACAAGAGATACAGCACGCAGGGCGATGCACTACCTTCTTGATTTTCCAACAATGAGGGACAGAATACAAATTTGCCAAGCACGTGCCTATCTCAGAGTCAACGCAAACACACAACATCGACTGCATAGTGAGATTAAGAAGGTAAAGGACAGCAGGTTAAAAAGAGGATGGTCGTCGATGGGTCAAGCCGAAGACATTCTTCAACAGGTGTGTTCACTTGAGGACTTAGAACCTGGCGAGGAGTGGGTATAAGTGCCAACAGAGTTCTGTGCATCCTTTCCAGTGTGCATCCAACTAGACAGGAAATGCAGACAAGAAAATCCAGCTGCTGTGGAGGCGGAAGTACAGGCTCTGATCTTTGAGAATTCTTTAGAGGATGATGCTGTCATTTACACATATAGGTCGGTCGTCTGAGGAGTGAGAAGTTCATGGGCCTTTATGGCTCAGGCCGGAGGGAAAATGGGGAAGGAAGAATCTGGCGCTTTTGCTTTGACCACAAGCAACCTGACTATGGAAGTCATGGCAGTAAGTAAAGCAGTAACATGGCTTGAGACAGACATTCAATTGGGCATGTGTCCTTAGTGACTCAATGAGTATGCGCAGGAGGATAGAGATGGGGTAGGTCCGAAGAGAATGGCTGCTGTCTCTGGAGCGGTCTCAGCTGGCAAAGATTAGTTTCATTTTCGTGCCAGAGCATGCGGGTGTACAGAGAATGAGCAGGCCGACAGGCTTGCAGGTAGGGCTACTGTGGAGAGTGGACAAGCCATGGACCAGGCAGACATTATGAATGCTCTACGAGAAGTAAGCCGTTTACGAAAACCAAGCGATGACTGGGAATCTAGAACCATGCAACAAATTAAAAGAGTTGTGGCCAAACAAGAACACTATGCAGGAAGCCAAAGAAGAGTAATAAACCAGCACAGAACTGGTGTCGTTAGCCGCTACATGCTGCAGGATTTACTGAGGAGGGGATCCGAGCACTTATGGACTGAATGGTTCGATGTGCAATGTGGATGATCTGTCGACTTCCTAACTAACTGTTTATGTTATACAAATGTTTGTTTTATTTCAGTCCCTAAGAAGCTGCAAGAGACATTTTCCTTGAATGTGACAGCAAATCATGATTCTAGAAACAGCTCTACACATCGTGCCATGTGGCAAGTCAGTGACGGAGCAAGAGATATGAACTACACCATTTTCTGGTGCATAGGTTCTCCAGGAAAGCCTTGCCAGGTATATTTATGTATGACCAGTAGCACAGCTGCTCATTATCATGTACAAGTTGAGGACCTTGTTGGGTATATGGTGCTAGCCTCATTTTATTTTTAGACTCGGCAGCACTGGATGTCTGATGTCAGTATCATTATAGTGGCTTTGTGTTGTTTCAATACAATGGGGGTGTTAGCATAGCTGATCAAACTGTGCTGATACTGACATGAGCATAGTGGGATGTTGGTTTGAACTCTGATCAAGGTGATTTGTTTTGTTTTTGTGAGGTGAGGGAAAGATTGGCCACCTCTTCCTTCGTTTTTCCAGGCCTACAAAATATGATGACCCCATCACATCACAGACCTACAACTAGTTCGGGGCACATTTTAAAAAACATATTGTTTTAATGCAGGGTTCATTAATTTTATAGAACTTTGTATTGTGATAGCAAAGAACTCATTCATTTTATAGAACTGTGTATTGTGATAACATAGGGTTCATTCATTTGATTGAACTTTGTATTGTAATAACAACTTTGTATTGTGATAATCATGGCACATGATTGATTGATTGATTGTGATAACAAGGGATTCAATAATTTGAGTGAACTTTGTATTATAACATATGGTTAATTAATCTGATAGAACTTTGTATTGTGATAACATGGGGTTCATTAATTTGATAGAATTGTGTATTGTGATAACATGGGGTTCATTAATTTGATAGAATTGTGTATTGTGATAACATGGGGTTCATTAATTTGATAGAACTTTGTATTGTGATAACATGGGGTTCATTAATTTGATAAAACTTTGTATTGTGATAACATGGGGTTCATTAATTTGATAGAACTTTGTATTGTGATAACATGGGGTTCATTAATTTGATAGAACTTTGTATTGTGATTACACTGGGTTCATTAATTAGCTGGAAATGTGTTTAACGGCAGACAGCATTTTAAAATGTCAGTTGTATTTAAATATTTAACACAGGGTCAAATCCATTGGAGTAACACAATCGCAGGAACAAGTACATACTATGATGTCCGTCTGCAAGATTCAGATGTGGAGAAGTATATTTTTGGGATTTCAGTCACTTACTCTAACACTGGAGCCTCATCGGGAATATTCTGGACCACATGTTTATTTTCTCACAATCCTTGTAAGTATCAGTTTGTAAATCTGTTCTGGTTCTGTGTTCATTCATTCATAAGGTGTCTCTGTGTATTTTTTGTGTGTCTCTTTTTCAGTTGCTAAAGAAAATTAATCTGATGGAATAGTGGGTAGTGCAGTGTCTCAGTAGCAGAGTAAACATGGTTCATTCCTCACATGGATGAAATTCTGTGATTGTATACGGCTCTGTGGTCAATCTAACACCTCATGACAATTCATACTTGTCGATGTGATCATCTAGACGGAAGGCTCTGTGCTAGGAGGTAAAAGAAGTGCCTGGAGCGAAGGTTGATGGGCAGTGTTTAGTACAGAGAGTCTGGCATATGATACCCCTGCATCTGGTCTGAGAATGAAGGTGGAGGCAGTCATGGCAGTGTTCCACAGGCTGGGAACAGGCAGCACACGCATGGCGGACTCACAGGGTAAGATGAGAAGGGTGAAGACAGGCATGCTTCGGGCAGAGTAGCAGGCTTCCACTCAACACTCAAAAATAGAGAGCATCTATTGCATGTTTTCCCCAGGACATGCTGGTGTGGTTGGAAATGAGAAAGTGGACAAATTGGCTGAGTGTCCTCCCTTAGGTGGGTATTGGTTCATGATAAGGCAGATGTGGTCGGGACCCTTTGGAATCATGTATAGTGCAGAAGAACAAACAGATCATCACGGCTTGGAGAGAATGGTGTAGCAGGGGGTGACCAGAGGATCTGGCCAACACTCTAAACTCTGAGGAAAGGCCAAGCAGACACATAATCAGACGGCTACTGGTACCATTATTATTGGGAATCTTATCTGGCTGTTGCAGATGAGGGCAGAGCACACATGGGAATGTCCCACGTGGTGTGGTGTCAATTCATGAACAGAAGCAGCCTGAGAGTAAAACTGAAAATACTCAAGAAATACAACATGGCTGTCAGGTTCCACAGAAATCTACTTCAAACTGGCAAGAATAGTAGAGAAAAGTTCACTAAATATGTTGAGACACATGTGGAGAATTAGAATGTCTCAGTTCAGTAGCAGAGAGATGGCAAGAATGCCACACTTGTATTGAGGTGCCAATGGAAGAAAGTATTCCAAAGGCAAGAATTCTATACTTGTATTGAGGTGCCAATGGAAGAAGGTATTCCAAAGGCAAGAACTCCATACTTGTATTGAAGTGCCAATGGAAGAAGGTATTCCAAAAGATGTTGCTAGACTCATATTCTTATAAACCTGTGGGAGTGCAGGTAGTCAGCATCACACTCGCCCCCTTTACTTTCCAAGACATTTTCTAGTATCCCAAGTTTGACCTCTCTAATCCACCCCGGTGTGAATTGAACCCCTGACCACTGGCAAGTGTCTATCCTATGCTACTGCAGTTCTGTAACTTAATGTAATGAAGCTATAGTCTGTTTACTTTTGTCTGCCCCAATATAAAATTCCATATCTCAGTAACCAACTGAAGGAAAATGATGAGATTTAGCGTATAACCTTATCATTATGTCCACCCAACAAAAAAAGTTTTGTTCTGGAAATTGTACAGCAGATTTCAAAGTTTGTTTATATGTGGTATATAATTTACGGGTCAGAGATGAAGTGCACATTATTAAATGTATTACGTCTTCACACAGAAACATTAGCGTTGAATAGTTAATTTTCTTGTGGGATATGGGATTGGCCATATGACAAGAGCCGCGTGTAGTGGAACAAGGCTTAACTGTAAAACAAGTTTTTTAGCAAGAAATCACTAGTTTTTCACCAAAACATCAAAGAAATGTCACCGCTTTCCATGATTTAAGTTGCTTTTGTATCTATCAAAGACATATTCCTAAGGTGGGGGTAAATATAAGATGGTAGGAACAATTTCATAACGATGCAACAGACAGTTTTCAACATAATTGATCGTGAATGAAGGCATTCATTTCTGGACAGACTATAAACTGAAATGCCTCAGTGAGCAGTGCAAATGAAATGAAAACAACAAGAACAGTGATCATGAGACCTTGCTCAAGAAAATAAGGCACATATCGGGAAATATTCGGATGAACAGAATGAATGACTTGTGTAGGTGGTTGGAATACATAGAAGATAGACTGTACAACCAATGTGCTCAATTGTTAACTGTTTGAAAATAAATATTGTTCTTTATTTGGCCTGAAAAGGAGTTTGGTTGCATTGCATCTGTTTACAAAGAAGGTGGTCTTGAGATATGGTGTCTGCCTTGAGTGCTGGAGGTCCTGGGTTCAAGCCCCAGTGAAGGACTGTATTTTTTCATGTGGACTGCTAGTAACAAGATTTCCAAATTTCCCCTGGTCTCTGGGTAGTTCGGACGCCAGTGGGTTTTGTTGCACACGAAAATACTCCCTTGGCAGTTGGAAATCGAAAAAGAGTAGCCTAACGGCACTGCCCGGGCAAAACTTTGAGTTAAAAATCCACCCAAAGTATTTCAGGATCCTCGATCGTGCTATGGAGATTGTGCACTAAGCTGAGATTTTCCTGACTCAGGCTTGAGTTATGAGTAGAACGGAGCACTTATGGGTTACACACGTCTGCTGTGATGTTGATCCATCGACTAAACTAAACTAAACTAAACTAAACACAGAAGGTATGATATTTGTGCTGACTTGGGGGTGGAAAGGGGGGGGGGGGTAATCTTCCATCTTTAGTGTCTAGCTCAAGAGCCACTCTGCCTTGGATGCATCCTCTCTTCAGGTTCACAACTTGTAGGTGCAGCAGACACTTAGCTTTAGTTCACTGACTCAAGCAGTCAAGTCATTAGTCACTGCATGCATACATCTCTCTTGCTGAGTCTGACAAAATTAAAGGCTGCTGTGAGAGCTGCTTTGTGTGTGTGTGTGTGTGTGGCACATCTCTCTCTCTCTCTCTCTCTCTCTCTCTCTCTCTCTCTCTCTCTCTCTCTCTCTCTCTCTCTCTCTCATAGACAATAATCTTAAAAATGATTACATCAGTTGCAAGATTTAACAAACAGATGGATTTGAGTGGATTCACAGCACTTCCTGTATGTGCTCCATCCTCATATGCAAAGCCAAGGAAGAGTCCCAATATTAATGGTACCAGTAGCCGCCTGGCAGTGTCTATCTGGCCTTTCCTCAAAGTTTTGAAGGTCAGCCAGATCCTCTGGTTCCCCCCCCCCTTCCCCCTCCCACTCACTTAGATATGCACGATTCCAAAGGACCCGACAACATGCGCCTTATCAGGCACCAATACCCTAGCAGACTCAGCCAATTTGTTCACCTGTTCATTTCTCACCACACCAGCATATCCTGAGGAAACTATCTAACTGATGCTGTCTGTTTTTGATTGTTGAATGCAAGCCTGCCTCTCTGCGTGAAGCATGCCTGTCTTCACTGTTCTTATCATACTTTGTGAGTCCATTACAATCACGACATGCATGTGGTGTTTATCTTCCAGCCATTAGAATGCCGCTGTGACTGCCTTCACCTCCATATTAAGATTAGATGTTGTGGTATCATACACCAGGCTCTCCTGCATAAACAATGTCCACCAACCTTTGCCACGAACCCCCAGGCACTTCTTGTACCTCTTAGCACAGAGCCATCCATGTAGATGATTACATCACCAGGTCGTGAATTGTCGTGGATCAATTGTTCCACCTCCCATACAGTGCAGCCTGATGGATGTAAATCCACATTGTTTAAAAGATGTTGCAAAACTGAGTTACTTCAACTGTATTTCATAAGTAGTCATAGTTGAAATGATGTGTTGTCTTTACACAGTTACATCACACCCAAAGACAGTTGAAGATCTCAACGTGCAGCCTGGTGTGGAGAAGGCTGACATTTTCTGGTCCAGGATGCAGTGCACCTACCATTCGTTGACCAAAGTGACAGGGTACAAGATCAAATGGTGTGAAATTGGCAGTTGTAATAGTAAGATTTTTCATTATCATTTCTTTTCTGCTTTTTTGAGAAAAAAAGTTCACAATTAAAGGACAATTTTAATCATTGTGGGAACTGATCGAAGTGAAGGTTAACTCATTATGTATACATGCACAAATGCCTTTTTTTTTTTACAAAGATCATTTATGGAGTAAATATTTGGTGATAATTGGTAATAGTAATTTGAAGCAGATTGCTTCTGATCAACCTACAACTGAAATGTGCATCACATGTGGACACACAGATTATGAGAAGGAACTTGTGGAAATGCTGTAATGGAATCAGTTCACAGCCAGTGTCCACGCCATGAGGCACATGGGGTATATGGTGCTAGAGCCATATTGTTAGGCCAGCTAGCACTGGCTGGGTCATGTGGTCACGGGCACGCTTCCCATCAATGTTCCTTTTGTCCTTGATTGCTTCCCAGCAATGTTCCCGTTGTCCTTGTTTGCTTCCCAGCAGTGTTCCTGTTGTCCTTGTTTAGGCTGGGGCAACCTGGAAGCCCCGGATCATTGAAAGTGGACTCGATCACATGGCCACTGGGCTGACGTACAAGCATGCCAGTCTGTGGTGGCTCTGGAATGGAATGGGAGCTATGTATGTTACTTGATCTGGACTTTCAGTGTCTCAACTGTAAGTGGAGCTTGGTCAATTTGAGGAATGTTGTTTTCGTCTAATGTAAGAAGCACACAATATACTGTAAGTGGAGCTTGGTCAATTTGAGGAATGTTGTTTTCGGCTAATGTAAGAAGCACACAATATACTGTAAGTGAACTAACATGCTGCTCTCTGAAGCATAGTTGCTCAATTATCAGATACATTTTGTGGCTCTGAGAGCTTGTCTGATTATATCCTCAAACACTTGTTTTCTCTTTCACCGGTCAGTTGGATCGAAATGTTAACTTCTCATCTGAATTGTTGACGTTTATAACAAGTATCTCAGAAGTCAGAGTGAGTTTGTCTGATGGCGAGGGACACTGGTATTAAGGAAAGCTAGTCCACACACAAAAAGCAGTCCAGCATGGGCTACGCTTTGAGTTTAGAGCTAGCAAATGAAAAGGAAAATCTTTTTTTTAACAGTTGTGTTTGTAGAATATTGTAATCTGTTCTGCAACATTGGTATTTCCGGTTCTTCCTTGGACACAGATGGAGTTTCTTCTGTGGATGTCCCTGCCACAGCCAGCATGTACACACTGTCTGCTCTAACCGCTCATGTCAAGTACAACGTCACGGTTCAGCCTGTCTCATACGAGGATGTTGGGGCTGAGGTGAAACCATGGGTGGAGGTTATCCCCAGTGCATCAGGTTTGATGCTTTTTAATTATCTGATTTGTGGCTCTCTGTAATAATACCAGATGGAAGACTGCAATTGCCATGGCAAATGTAGCCTTTATAAATATGGAAAGCATACAGACCAACCCTTTCTCTCTCTCTCTCTCTCTCTCTCTCTCTCTCTCTCTCTCTCTCTCTCTCTCTCTCTCTCTCTCTCTCTCTCTCTCTCTTAATCAATCAATCAATCAATCAATCAATCAATCAATTACAGTGAGAAAAATAGTTTTAAAGTTCGATATAGAACTTATACTGGTATATGTTTGTGAGACCCGGACAATAAGCAGACAAGCTAAAAAACATCTGGTGGCAGCAAAAATGGGGTTTCTGGGGTAATGCAAAGAATACCTTAGCGCTCATACATACACACAATGAGGCAGTCCTTCAAGAAGCTGATGAAAACTACAAATTCCTTAGAGAAATTAGATGTGAGTGATCACCATGTTTTTAGGAGAAAGCAACTTTGTGCAAACTTAGTGGCAACTGACTTGATGGAACAAGAGTCAGAGACAGAGAGAGAAATACTTATATGCCACGCTCACTAGAGCCGGCTCTGTGGCGAAGATGCTATGTTTGTAATCCCTCATACAGCTTTCGTAACACAGCTGTGGGCAGTTTGGAAGTAGACCACCTTTTGTTGGTTTCCCATACAAAAGTTATGAGTGCTGGTCGTTCAGAAAGCAGTGGCAAACTACTGAACTTGCCATGAAATCACAAACCGCCCAAAAATGCTGAGGTTGACTGTGACATCCTGTAAAGGATATGCAACTAACTAGAGCCTTTGATCAGGTCTGTATTTCTTGTCTCAGTTATGTCACTAGCCGAGCCATCCAGGCATGCATCTCTTTGTCTTTACCTTGCTTTGTCCCCATCAATTCTGCCAGTAGCCACTGAGTTTTCAAGTGTATTTCTCCTCATAACTTGCGCAAAAAAATCTTGACTCTTTACGTCTAATTTCTCTAGATAAATTTATGCTTTCATGCTTCTGGAAGCACTGCCTCTCCATCCGAGGTATTCTTTTCATTTATCTCAGAGGATACCAGAATGACACATGCTATAAATATTTGTTGTGAGTTTTTGTGGTTTTGTCAAAGCAGTGGCCTATCTGGCCTACTCTTGGATTGCCAACTGCTGAGGGATTTTTAAATTGTGGAGCTGCAGTTGGGTCCTCCTAATTGTTTGCTTTTATCCAAGAAAGTGTAGCCTTGATCCACTACCCCAGAAATTGGTGGAGTAGGGTTGTAACATACTCTGGTTGCCTACTTTGTAGAAATGCACAGCAGGGAATCAAACCCAGTTTCCTTGGGCCTGGCCAAAACGTTAAACCTCTCACTCATACCGTCACTGAATACTGAACAGGACCTCTGCTGTGTCCTCAAATATCAACAAATGTCTGTGTAATTCTGATGTCCCTACACTTATGTTTGCCTGTGTAGTTTTGATGTCCCTATAGTTATTTTTGGATGTTTTATTGTTTCTTTACTTATTCAGTCGTCAGTCTTCAGTGGAGATTTGTTCACACCATAGACGAGCAAAATCTCCTGCAGGCGGAATCTCGCTGGTCGTGTGATCCACACTGAAGACAGTGTCAGGCAGGGAGTCTGACAGTAGTACACGCTTATATAGGTCCAGACACTTATGATTGACAGATGTACATGCTCATACAGGTACAGACACTTGATTTGAGGCACTCAGCTGAGGATATGGCTGAACGCCTCTAAGGCAAATCCCCAGATGTGAGGGCTTGGCCGCTACCCACCTCCTGCTCTTGGAGGTTTTGATGCTGAGCCGGCAACATCTGCAGCCTGCCTTGATCCAGGCGTACTGATTATTCTTTCCTCTGGAGAAAACAAGGCAAGGCTGAGAGAGGGAATCATGCTTCCATGGGCAACACATGTTCTCTGAATCCATGCCCAGGCATCATGCTATGGAATTCTAGCTCAAGTTCCAATCCAAATACTTTCATCTGCAATGATGGCAAGGTGCCACTTATGTTTGTCTGTGTAGTTTTGATGTCCCTAAGTTAAGTTTGTCTGTATAGTTTTGATTCCCTACAGTTGTGTTTTAAATGTTTAAAAGTGTTTGCTAATCTTTTTTGTATGAACATTCATAGTATTGATATAACATTATTCAACACACACAAACTCTCTGTCCATGTTTCCGTCTTTCTCTTTCTCGTTATTTAATTCTTTCTCTGTCTTTAATTCTGTCTATCTGTCTCCTTCTCTTTCTTTAATGCTGTCTCTCTATCTTTATCTGTTTCTTTAATTCTGTCTTTCTCTCTTTGTTTCTTTCTTTAATTATGTAACTTTCGTTTCCCTTAATCCTGGCTCTATTTTTCTCATTCTCTAATTATGTTTTTTTTTCTCTGCTTCTTTAATTCTGTCTTTTCGATTTATCTCTTTCTCCTTCTTTAATTCTGTAACTTTCTCTCTCTTTGTCTCTTTCTCTTTAATTCTTTCTCTGTCTTTGATTCTGTTTGTTTTTTAAAATTTTGATTCTCTCTCTTGTCCCTATTCCTTTCTTTAATTCTTTCTCTCTATTTGTCTCTTTCTCTTTCATTGATTCTTTTATTTCTCTTTGTCGTCTTTTTTCCCTTTAATTCTTCCTCTCTCTTTGTTCTCCTCTTTCATTCTATGCATGTGCTCTCTCTCTCTCTCTCTCTCTTTTTTTTTATCTCTCTCTCACTCTCTCTCTTTCTCTCTCTCTCCCTCTCTCTCTCCCCTCTCTCTCTCTCTCTCCCCTCTCTCACTCTCGCTCTCTCTCTCCCTATTTCCCCCTCTCCCTCCACCTCTCTCTCCCCATTTCTCTCTCTCTCTCTCTCTCTCTCTCTCTCTCTCTCTCTTTCTCTCCAGTGACAGTAAGACACAGCTACACTTCATAAATAATGTGTCCAACCTCAGTTCACAGAATCCATTGCTTTAGCCTGTTGGCCCAGTGGTCCGGCTGATTTGTCTGAATGTGCTTTCTCTATAAACCATCTTTGTGGGGTGGGGTAGAGGGTGTGAGAGAGAAATATGCATGAGATGGTAAAATGATGCATATAGAAATGGTAAAATGATGCATATGGAGATGGTAAAATGATGCATATGGAGATGGTAAAATGATGCATATAGAGATGGTAAAATGATGCATATAGAGATGGTAAAATTATGCATATAGAGATGGTAAAATTATGCATATAGAGATGGTAAAATTATGCATATAGAGATGGTAAAATTATGCGTATAGAGATGGTAAAATTATGCGTATAGAGATGGTAAAATTATGCGTATAGAGATGGTAAAATTATGCGTATAGAGATGGTAAAATTATGCATATAGAGATGGTAAAATTATGCATATAGAGATGGTAAAATTATGCATATAGAGATGGTCAATCAATCAATCAGATGAAGTCTCCACAATGACAGTTGGCTGCAATGGATCTCCGACACTGTCTATATCTCGCCCTGACTCTACATTCTGTCAGACTGATGTTCATCCATCTCTTGATGTTATCTTCACACTTGTAACATTGTCTACCTCTTGCTCACTTGCCCTCAACCTTGCCCTCCAGACGTGGCCAACATATTTCACTTGCCTCTTTTTTTATTTCTTTCATCAACTGTCTTTTCTGCCATTTAAGTTGTCATTTACTGCCAATATAGCACCTTGCGGTGTATGGTGGGGGGGGGGGGGGGGGGGGGGGGTGTCTTGAGCCTAAGGAATTAAGACCATGTGGCTAGTGCAGTCGCCACGAACCATGCAGGTTAGAGTTTTCTTTTTGCCCGTGACAGAAAAAACTCCACATCTTACCAAGGATTTGAACTTGGGTCTCCCAAAGGAGAATCTGGCATTCTAGCCACTCGGCTAGCCGCTCCTCTTTTCAGTCCCAGTTTTTCTAGAACCTCTGTATTTGATTGTTTCTATTTCCATGAAATACGACATATTCGTCTGTATATCCACATCTCCAGGGCTTCTATTCAACTTTCTAGTTGCTAGTTCAATGTCCACGCTTCCGCGCCATACAATAATGTTGAATATACGTAACATTTGACAATTCTAATTTTTAATGTATTGTTAATCTCTCTAGATGTTAATACTGATTTCATGCTGTGGAAAGCATCTTTGGTCATTCTCATTCTCTTTTTGATTTCTATTTCACTTCTGCCATCATCTGTTTTTACATGTCCAAGATAGGAAAAACTTGTTACTTGTTCTTGTATCTCCCCATTTACTGTGATGTTCATTGATGACCTTTCCATTGCTAATTATCATATCTTTCGTTTTTAGGATGTTAATATCTAAGCCACATTCTGCACTGTGCCTGTTTACTTGTTCCACTAGGTCTTGTAACTCTTGCTCACTTCTGCTAGTAACACGGTATCGTCAGCATATCTAAGATTGTTTATGATTCTTCCACTGATGTTAATTCCAGGCATTTCGACTTAAGAATTCTTTCTATGTGTAGGTGGAAGAGGCTTGGGAACAACACATGTCCCTGCCGTACTTATATATATATCATAGAGATGATAAAATGATGTATATAGAGATGGTAAAATTATGCATATAAAGGCGATAAAATGATCCCAAATTTGAGATGTGTCTCTCAAGAGCTGCAGTTGAGATTATCTGAAAGTCAGGGGAACTAGGTTCAGAAGTTAATATACAAAATACAACTAACTTTTTCTGCTTGGTTTATCTTGTGCAGAAAATAAAGGCTCGATTACTACTGTTGTCATCATCTGTGTGGTTGGCTTTATGATCCTGGTGGGCGCTGGTGCTGTTTTATGCCGGTAAGTGCTCTCACTTTAAACCAAACACTGCCATAATATCCTTTGAATTAGATAGCTTAAAGTTATTACATTTGAAAGGATGTGTTTAATGCTGAATGGTGTCTTTGTGTTTTCATATTCGGCAGAATTTTAAAGATACTTTTTTACACGGGTTTTGTTTTCTAAACCACTTTGATGTAACACATAGTTATGAAGGAAACACTTTAAAAAGTATAACCTGCGGGAACATGAAACAAAAAGTTAACAAAAGCTACCAGTCATGTTTATACTGGTTTCCCATTGTGGGCCCCGAGTCCTGACTGTACAGTCTTTGAGAGGTCATGTGACGTAATAAGTGTTTACTTTGTGTAACTTAATAACTGTTAACTTACAAACTAGCCACTTTCTATTACTTAATGAAAACTGTTAATTTCATGTGTCTTATTCTCTCTATCCAAAGCAATGCACCTTATGTGATTGGCTAATTCTTCCTGTGCCCCAATATTAAGAGTATCGTGTGTGACTGGCAATCTTTCATATGTACCCATCAATACCGCCTGCGTTGGTACTTCCATACAATGGTATGGGTGCCAGTCTTACAGAAAGCAATGGCAAACTACTTGCCCAGGAATCACAAACAGCAAAAAAAATGGCTGTGGTTGACTGCCATGTCTTGTAAAACCCTTCAATGTGTTATGTGCTGTTGGCTATTTTTCATGTGTATCTATCAATGTTCATATGTGATTGGTAATTTGTCATGTGTCCCAATCGACGTGTCATGTATGACTGGCAATTCTTCATATGCCCCAGTAAATGTGTCATGTGTAATTAAATGTGCTACATGTGTTCCTATCTCACATGTGTAATTAAATGTGCTATATGTGTTCCTATTTAACATGTGTAATTAAATGTGCTATATGTGTTCCTATCTCACATGTGTACTTAAATATGCTATGTGTTCCTATCTCACATGTGCACTTAAATATGCTATGTGTTCCTATCTCACATGTGTAATTAAATGTGCTATATGTGTTCCTATCTCACATGTGTAATTAAATATGCTATACGTGTTCCTATCTCACATGTGTAATTAAATGTGCTATGTGTATTCCTGTCTCACATGTGTACTTAAATATGCTATGTGTTCCTATCTCACATGTGTATTAAAATGTGCTATATGTGTTCCTATCTCACATGTGTAATTAAATGTGCTATATGTGTTCCTATCTCACATGTGTAATTAAATGTGTTATATGTGTTCCTGTCTCACATGTGTAATTAAATGTGCTATATGTGTTCCTATTTAACATGTGTAATTAAATGTGCTATATGTGTTCCTATCTCACATGTGTACTTAAATATGCTATGTGTTCCTATCTCACATGTGTACTTAAATATGCTATGTGTTCCTATCTCACATGTGTAATTAAATGTGCTATATGTGTTCCTATCTCACATGTGTAATTAAATATGATATACGTGTTCCTATCTCACATGTGTAATTAAATGTGCTATGTGTATTCCTGTCTCACATGTGTACTTAAATATACTATGTGTTCCTATCTCACATGTGTAATAAAATGTGCTATATGTGTTCCTATCTCACATGTGTAATTAAATGTGCTATATGTGTTCCTATTTAACATGTGTAATTATATGTGTTCCTATCTCACATGTGTACTTAAATATGCTATGTGTTCCTATCTCACATGTGTAATTAAATGTGTTATATGTGTTCCTGTCTCACATGTGTAATTAAATGTGCTATATGTGTTCCTATCTCACATGTGTAATTAAATGTGCTATATGTGTTCCTATCTCACATGTGTAATTAAATGTGCTATATGTGTTCCTATCTCACATGTGTAATTAAATGTGCTATATGTGTTCCTATCTCACATGTGTACTTAAATATGCTATGTGTTCCTATCTCACATGTGTAATAAAATGTGCTATATGTGTTCCTATCCCACATGTGTAATTAAATGTGCTATATGTGTTCCTATTTAACGTGTAATTAAATGTGCTATATGTGTTCCTATCTCACATGTGTACTTAAATATGCTATGTGTTCCTATCTCACATGTGTACTTAAATATGCTATGTGTTCCTATCTCATATGTGTAATTAAATGTGTTATATGTGTTCCTGTCTCACAGTGTAATTAAATGTGCTATATGTGTTCCTGAATGAATCACCCAAAAAAAACAAGAAGTAGATTGTGAGCTTTACTAAAACATGACTACAAGATACAAATTGGACGTTGCGGCCAAAGCCTTCGTCAGCACAGGACAAACAAATACAAACCAACACAAACCTACATGAAACACACTATGACAATATTAAACTATATTCGTCATTAGCCGCTACACGCTGCGGGATTTGCTGAGGAGGGGATCCGAGCACTTATGGACTGAATGGTCCGATGTGCAACGAGGATGATCTGTCGACTAACTAACTAACTAACTAAACTATTAAACTGATAAAATGTACTCATCTGATTCTGTGACCTTGCTTGGAAAGACTGACACGCGTAGGGCATTATATATAGGACTCTATATATGTGTTCCTATCTCACATGTGTAATTAAATGTGCTATGTGTGTTCCTGTCTCACATGTGTAATTAAATGTGCTATTTGTGTTCCTATCTCACATGTGTACTTAAATATGCTATGTGTTCCTATCTCACATGTGTAATTAAATGTGCTATATGTGTTCCTATCTCACATGTGTAATTAAATGTGCTATATGTGTTCCTATCTAACATGTGTAATTAAATGTGCTGTATGTGTTCCTATCACATATGTGTAATTAAATGTGCTATATGTGTTCCTATCGAACATGTGTAATTAAATGTACTATGTGTTCCTATCTCATATGTGTAATTAAATGTGGTATACGTGTTCCTATCTCACATGTGTAATTAAATGTGCTATATGTTCCTCTCTCACATGTGTAATTATATGTGTTCCTATTGCACATGTGTAATTAAATGTGCTATGTGTTACTATCTCACATGTGTAATTAAATGTGCTATACATGTTCCTATCTCACATGTATAATTAAATGTGCTATACATGCTTCTATCTCACATGACACATTGACTGGGACACCGGGACGGTTGGCCTGATACTGGCCACACCACCCACCTAGCACCCACTCGTCTATAGACAGATGGGGATAGAACCATTTACCTGATACACCCGCAAGTGTGTCATGTGGTCCTTTACTTTATTATTACCCATTTTACAAGGCTGGGCCACATCTGTAGTTTCACAGGTCAGTTCTATAGCTTCAAGGTCAGTTCTATAGCTGCACAGGTCAGTTCTATGGCTACACAGGTCAGTTCTATAGCTGCACAGGTCAGTTCTATGGCTGCACAGGTCAGTTCTATGGCTGCACAGGTCAGTTCTATGGCTGCACAGGTCAGTTCTATGGCTGCATTGCACAGGTCAGTTCTATGGCTGCGTTGCACAGGTCAGTTCTATAGCTGCACAGGTCATTAAAATATTAAAGCCTTGTCATTACTGGTCATTGGTCCCCAGACCTTTGTGGTCTGGTGCACTAATCACAAGATTAACACATATCATCAAAGTTATAAAACTGCTCTATGTTTTATAATGTAAATAGTAGGCTTTAACTTGCCACTGCTCTGACACAGTTCCATAAATTGATTGATTGATTTAGGAACCGACATCACAGCATTCGGGGTATCCCCATAAGCGCTCTGTTCCCATCCTCAGCAGCCAGCGAAGAGTTCCAACACCAATAGTACCAGTAGAAGTTCCATAGATTAGAAACAGCTAGCCACAATAGTATATTTACAGTATGTAAATCTTTTAAGTGAATATGGAAGTGAAAGGGCAGACACAGCATCAATTCCCTGGCATATACAAATGGGCAGTCACAAGGCTAGATTTACGGAGGAGTGGCATGTTAAACAACTTCATACTAGTCCTGTGAATGAGTAACCTGACATGATACATACATTATATAATAATAACTTTAACGATAACTGTTTTGTACAAATTATTTAATTGTTTATATAAAGTTAACATTGACAGCTTGCAGAGATTTAAAATATTTCATGAACACCACATCACATGGACGGCTTCAACAATCTCCAGGTGTGTCCTGTTGCTACAACATTTTCCAATTGACCCGTTCCATGGCTTGTCCCAAAAACGTGGATTCTCTACTTCTGATATGAGTAACCTGTTCTCTTTATGGATTGTTGTGTCAAGATATCCCTAAAGTGGTCTCAGCATTCTTTTAGAGAACCTGCACAGTTCAACCAATCAAGAGCATTCTTCTGGAGAACCTGTAGTCCAGTCAATAAAGAGCATTCTACTAGAGAACTTGCACAGTCCAATTAATCAAGAGCATCCTTCTAGACAACCTGCACAGTCCAACCAATCAAGAGAAGTCGACAAAATGCTTGGTCTGAGCTGACTGAGGGCCTGTGTTCCTCTAGGGGGTGAAAGATAAGAAGAAGAGATGTGATTAACTCATAGAGTCCCAGAATGTTACAGAAGCTGCCCAATGGGGGAAACCAGATCACAACAAGATCACATAAGTGTATTATTTTCACATGTACACATTTTGACAGGAACATACACGTTGTCAGATTTGTTTAGTGTGAAAATTTAAATTTGTACCAGAGCAGCTTTCTGCTATGGGTCTGTGATGTGATTTTACAAAGTTAGTTGCTGTCAGAGTCTCACATGGAGTCGGTAGGAACATAAAGATAGAAGGGAACTAGAGAAGGGACACAACCCTAATACAAGGGAGACACACTCGAATGCTCGAACAATCTAGAGCCTTCGAGAAGCATAGGTCAGTTCGCCTACAGCTCCGTGGACACGCTGACCGTGTGCCAGGACCTGTTCCACGAGAAGCTCGAGGAGAGTTACAGCCCGTGTCCGAGACACGTTAGAGGGCAGACGCCGACTGGACATCGAACAAGCAACAGGGCTTAACTTAAGGGGGACTTGATAGATTGAACACAAGTGTATTTAGGAGTGTTACTCGCTAAATAGATAGATGATAGAGTTTGTTGTAATGTTTATGTATGATGGCTTTGTTGTGAACTCCTATGATCATGTTCGCCACGTAGCTGGCTGCGAAAACCATTCTTCGCCAGCTTACTGTAAATAAATTATGTCAGATAGTATCAGAACGGAGTTTGTTGCCTGTATGAACCCAAGTTTCATTCCCCTAAGTATCTAGGACGTTGACAGGCTATTTGTCTCTCATATGTCGTAATAGTCATAGTATATCGCTGCTTGTATGTGCGTTGTTCTGTTCCGTTAGTTTGCGAAGTCAATTGAAATCATGCGTATGCACAGTTATTAATATTCACATGGTAACTTTCAGTTCTGTGATTGATGAAATAACTTCACAAATGTTAACATCCACAGTTCGGAATGTTTTTGATGTACTGCTAATTGCTAATGTGGCCCAATATAGTTAACGGTTCTCAAAGTTTCATGTCTGTGATAGCTATAAGTAGAGTATTAAATCAGCTGTTGACACTTCTAACTTAAAGTTCTACAGTAAGTGTAGAGGTACACTCTTTTATGCAACAGACTAAAATATCACATCTTATCATATGGCCACTAATTAATGTAAATAGTGTTAATCTGCTGGTGCAGTAGGTAATCGTGATACTATGTCGGCAATTACATTATCCGTGCCTTCTTTAATTACCAGCAGTGGCGCCTTCTCCGTCAAGACAACGAACTGGGAATCTAAGAGGAACTTAGATAAACGACGCACACACAAACCCAAACTTAATGTTTCCAATTTAGCTGTGGAAGACTTGGTTTCCGCCATTTTCAGTTTACGGCTGACATACAGGATTGGGTCTCTCACGTCTTCGTATTCCTGCATCAGACATCCTCCAATGGCTGATCGCACTTGCATCTGTAGTTAATATAAATGGTAAATCTATGTTTGGTAATCTCAATATCGGTGGATTCGAAAAAATGGTTTTCAATTTGCAAATTGCATCCTCTAAACGGATACTCTTACAATTGCACATACTACATAATTGTATAGGTATCGATATAAAAATAAGTCTAAATAATGTAAGAGTGAAAATGAATTTAATATAGGCATATCTCAAAGTTATATGAACAATTTTGCACCAACAGGAGTTAATGAACTGTAGCATGGTTTTTACTTGTTCAAGTTTGGCACAAAGTTGATTGATATGTGAATGAGATGGTAAATATGATGAACAATTTGTTTGTTATCCGGATAATGGTGAAAGATACATTTTGAAAGGTAGGTAATTTTGGTTGAAGTTGGGTTAACAGCAAAAGTAGCAAGAGTGTCAATGATTTGTCTTTGTTCATTCTACTGCTTGGTGAATGTGATTGTTTATTTTTGTTGGTTGAGGTGTGTGTTTTAAAGAAATTGTATTTATCTGATAAATCGGTGGATGGTGAATTAAAAATGGTAGTCTTTGTGCTGATGGATTTAGACCCGCCTCGTTTGGTGTTTTTGTTCATGCGATAAAGCAGTTTGTTTGTATGCAAACGTTTCTGACTTTGATTTTGTGTGAAGTCACTTGTTTGTGTTTGTTTATTTGCATACTGTTTGCTTTGCATGAATGTTGCATGATGATATTTCTGTATCTGTATAACTTTCTGCAGCTTTATGTGTTGTTTCTGTTTTAGTTTTATGTGTCCTTGATCGATGATAAATTTGCGATGAACACATATGATGACACTCGTTTGCTAATAATACTTCTTTGTCAATAGTAGTGTCCCTTGGATATCTTTGTATTCCTTGGTTATGTTTCTTGGAATTAATGCTGTAATTGTTTCTAGTTCTGAGAGAACCAAATTGTTTTGACTCACAAAGTTGGAACTTATGAGTTCTCTCAGTTGTTGGTTTGGTAACTGCGGTTTTGTCTTCACGAGAAACTGTCTGTAATGTGAAGTTGTCTTCATTGTCTTGTGTAGTAGTGTCGTTAAGGCGTACTGTCGTTGCTGTGCTTTTGTCATTGTTGTTTGTCAGATAATATGATTTCGGTTGAGAGTACTTTAAAGAAGTCGAGTCGGTTTGTAATGACTCGTCAAGCTGTTTGTCATGATTAAGAAGAGTTGTTGCTATTGTGTCGTTGACTTAGTCGTTTCCGTTATTACGAGAATGTGTCGTTAAAGTAGAATTGTCATCGTTGTTGTTGTCAATGTCGTTTCTGTTAGTACGGTTAGTGTCCCCTGTTGTCTCTGTTGAGTTGTTTATGTCGGTTATGTGCGTCATTTGTTTTGTCACTACATTGGCGTCTTCTGTCTGTTGTTGCACATTTACAGGTTCACAATTTTGCGTTTCGGTGGCATCCTCAATTTGAGGTTTTATGCTGATGTTGTCATTGAAAGATTTGACCGCCCCTGTGTTATGCACCTCTGTGAATTCGTTTCGAATTCCGTCATCAGTGGTCTCCCTTGTGCTTTTGGCAGTTTGAGACATGCAAATGTGTTCTTTAGTTCTGGAATCACTGTTTGCTTTTTGGGTGCAGTTTTTCTGTTCCCATTCTCTGATTTCTTCTGCAGAACAGGATCTTATATTAGGAAGATTTCCAAGAATAATATCAGCGCAAGGATTTTTCAATACTGTGCATAGCACTTGTCCTGATAGAAAGGGTGTCTGAATTTCGGCCAGTGCTAGGGGGTATCTTTCGATGGTGCCTGCGAATGTGCGACATGTCACGTAGTTGTGTGTGTAGTCTTTGTCATTGATTAATGTTCTTTTAATTCCACAAAGAGTCGCTCCGCTATCACGCATTATTGTACATAGTTTGTTCTTAACAAACCCTTTCACAAATTTTAACTTGCCTTTTGATGTTAAGGCTGCGTTGGCTATTTCGTTGGATATACAAATTGTATGGCCACATTCCAAGGTGGTATCCAACTGAAATTTTCTGCACGTATTACAGGTGTTGTTATTGATGGTGTTAATGATTTCTACCGCATTCCCTGACTCATTCGCCCTTTCACTCTGGATGTCACATTCATTCAGCTCTTCGATTTCTTCATCCGTAGATGTATCTATCAATGCAGCATTGGCCTGCTTCATCATCTTGCGACTGTCGCAATGTCCTGAATAATGCCCGTAAGCTAGACAAAAGTAGCATTTGACCGCTCTCTTATACTCGTTTCTTTTGTTTTTTTGTTTTTCCACCATCATTTGAAGGTGATGTGGATACGTTGGTGATTTATCACAAATTGCGTACTGTTCGTGGGTCAAATGACAGTATTGACACAGGACTGGTTTTGTAAATTTAGAGCGTTGTTTGAACCTATTCTCATTTGGTTTTGAATATTTGGTGTTTGTGACAGCTGCTGTTTTATTCTGACTCATCTTTAGCTGAAAAATATCATGGTTAGCTGTGAAATATGCACTACCTCTATTTTCGACTTCTTGAATAGTCTTACAATCACTTTGTCTTAGAAATTTCGAGAAAGGAGTTGGTATGGTGTTCATGATCTTATCAATTTCTATTAAGTCTTTTAGTTTATCATAGTTGTTATTTGTTTTCGCTGAGGTTATCCATTTTGTACAAATATCTTGGACTGTAGACACGTAGTCTATGAACATTTGGTTAGGTGATGGTGTTAATTTTGAAAACTGCAACTGATAGCCTGCTGTATCTAGTGAAAAATGTTGTAGTATTCTTTGTTTTAAATAGTCATAATCTTTCCTCATGTCTTGTGGAATTGTTTCTATCACTTTTAAGGGCTCTAATGCTAAATTTCTCATCAACATAAACGCCCAATCAACCTTTGAAACGTTATGGTATGACATCAAACACTCGAAGTTCTCTAAGTATGCACTTATTGAATCCCCGGAACAAAAAGGTTTGACTAAGCCTTTATATGTGTTGTATTTTTGTTCCTCTTCTTTGCTCCTTAATTTGTTTACTGAAATTTCTAAGTTGGAGTCAATTTCCATTTGTTTCAATTTTAATTGTGTTTCTAATTCTAACTTTTTTGTTTCTGCGTTTAATTGTGCTTGTTTGCTCGCAGCTTCTATCTACATCTTTTTCTCTTCTCTTTCCGCTTGCATCTTTTTCTCTTCTCTTTCCGCTGCCCTATCTTCTCGTGCTATGTTTTCTAAATGTGTCTTTTGTGCCCATTCTGAAAGTTTATCGGTGGTATAACCTAATTTAATTCCTAATTCGATGCAGTGTTCTAATGTTGACATCTTGTAACTTTAGCTAATGTTAAATTTATAGCAATTAAATCCCTTTGGAAATAGTTTAGGTGTACAAAAATTGGTTATATCCCTTAATGTTTACATTCAAACTTTCTAACGAACAAGTTCACATGGTTATGAAATTTACATATATATATCATTAATAGCAATACATAGAAAAAATTTTACATCAATGAAAATCTGTGAGTACCGTTTAGGGATACAATGAGCATGAAATGGGACTTATCTTATTTACTGGTTTCTTGGCTGTAGTGTTGTTTGGTTCCCCTGTTTTCTCGCCACTGCTGGAGAACAGTTTACATACACACAATCTTTCGCGGAACAATCTGATGTTGGAATCACACCAAAAAAAATTGTAATTGTCACTGTAATTGTCCAGTCATGTCAATGTCAAATTTCATGAACATAATTATTTAATTACTTTTCTAGAGAGACTACGATAGTTCATTAACAGATGATACTTCTTCTTCTTCTTCGTTCATCCAGGAGTTTTTTTTTCGGACGTGATTGCGTTGTGCCTGTTTACAGCAGAGCTGCGTTCTTGCGCCGTTAGGCCGACACATCCGACTTCTGCGGGCATTTGTTGACCGGGTTAACCTTCCCGGGGGTTTCTTAGGACGTTAGACTCTCACTGTTGTGGTGTTATCTCCCATCCCAGCTGGCCCATATAGAACAGCCAAAGGCATCCTGGTCGGCCCTCAAGGGAAGGCAGGGGCAGACCATGGGCATTCCCCGCCATCCAAGGAGGCTTCCATAATTGCAGAGCCATCACACACCGCTCTGGTACTGGGCTCACCCAAGGAATCGTCACGTCCTGCACATGGCTGCTTAGCCTCACTTCCGTATATTGGGCCTTCCGTTCACCATAGGCTGTTCTTCCAGAAGCCAGAAGAATGCAGTTTGCAGATGACATCCACACAGTGAGCTTTCGATTCGGACTTTCCACGTAATGGATTTGCTATCCAAGCAATATTCCATTTTGTGCCACTAGGACACTTTTCCACCTTTTTTGAAGCCCACACAGTGAGCTTTCGATTCGGACTTTCCACGTAATGGATTTGCTATCCAAGCAATATTCCATTTCATGCCTCTGGGAGGCTTGTGTAACCGACATGCCTGTGGTATGAAGTGTGACAGTCTAAATACTTCTTCATGTACATTTAAATGTCAACCTGAATACAGTTAAAGTAAGCTGCAGTCGACTTGAGCTTGTTGATATCTCCATAGAGCTTGTCCTCGAATGAAGCAGGTGTGGGCCAAAATATCTTTCTCTGTTCTGCATATATTGGGCACTCTTGCAGCAAATGTTTAGCTGTCATTTTACCAGTTCCACAATTACATTCATCTGTATCTCCTATCTTTAGTTTGTTGAACAAGTGGTATTTCAACCTGTTGTGTCCTGTGCGGAGTCTGAAGATTGCTACTTGTTCTCTTCGGTCGAGTTTGTAATATGCATCATCCTTCTGGTGGCCTGGATGCTCTGATTCCCATTTGGTTCTATAAGTGCTTTTTATCAACCTCTTTGCCTCATTATAGGTTATGTCTATGTCAGGCTGTGGTAGTCGTCCGCCCTCTTTTGCCAGTCTGTCAGCCTCTTCATTTCCAGGTATACTGCAATGTGATGGGATCCACTGTATTACAACTTTTTTGGATTTCTGGCATAGACCATGGAGTGCTGCTCTTAGGTCAGCTATTTCTGTGCTGTTATTGCTCTTCAGTATTGAGACAGCTGACTTTGCATCTGTAAAGATAGCTATTTGCGTCTCTTTATTTTCCTCCATTAAGAGCATTTCTGCTGCAATTTTCAGAGCCTCTACCTCCGCTTTGAAGTTACTTGAAAACTTTCCAATTGCCACTGAATGTGTTTTTTTCACTCCATTTTTTAAATTTAGGAGAATTCCTCCTCCTCCATTCTCTACTGAATTTTTGGCTGATCCATCTGTATATGCATGGGTCCAATTGCTGCTTGGGTAATGTTCTTTTATGTAGTTTAGGGTTATTTCTCTTCTTTCGGTTTCATGCTGAGTGTTCTTTTTCTCAATACCAGGAATGTTTTCTATCATCTCAGGCAGTTGCTGCTGTCTCCAAGCTGGGAACTTGTCTGCATTGTAAATGGGTTTGACTGTTGATATGTTAAGTATGGGATCTGCCCTAATCTTTCGTTTTGCAGTTTCTACAAAGTTGCTACGCTTCAGTCTTCCCTTTCCAAAACCACTAAACCTTTTATACATAGGGTGGTCTGTCAATCTTCTAAATTTTTCAGCTTGTTGCTGGGCTCTGCTATCTCTTCTATCCTGCATTGGTTGTAAACAAGTGATCTTTTCTAATTCATTAATAGGCGTTGTCTTCAGGCTTCCCGTTATGATTCGCATTCCTTGATTTTGGACTCTACTTATTTTGTTAAAGTTTGACTTAGCTGCTGTTGCCCAAGCTGCAATGCCATATTCCAGTACTGGCCTCACCCGTCCAGTATATAACTTCTTGAGAACTTTCTCATCTGCTCCCCACGTTGTACCAGCAAGCTTTTTCATGATTGCCATTCTTTGCCTTGCTCTTGTTCGATTTTTCTCAACCTGTGTCTTCCATGTCAGGCGACGATCAAAGGTGACTCCTAGATAGTTTGGATTTTCTTCATGGCGCAATATTTTTCCATTCAATACCAGCTTAGGTTGCTGAGTTTTAGTTGAGAGGGAGAACACTGTGCATGTTGTTTTCTCCTCACTTATCTTCACTAGCCATGATTTTGACCAGTCCTCTAGCGCTAATAGGGCTTGCTGTATTCTGCTGTTAGCTGTACTAATATATTCTTCAGATGTCCATATGGCTAGGTCATCTGCAAAGGATGATGTGTGTACTCTGGCTGGAAAATTTTCCGTGATGTCGTTTATATATGCTAGGAATAATGTTGGTGAAAGAACTCCTCCTTGGGGGACACCTTGCTCCAACAGCATCATTTTGCTGGTTTGTCCTTGTACTTTTGTCCTGGCAGTTCTGTTCTCAAGGTAGTGGCTGATCCATTTGTACATTTTCCCACAAACATGCATTTTTTGCAGTTTTACTTTCAGTCCTTCCTTCCATACTTTATCAAATGCTTTTTCTAAATCTATCCAGACCGCTAGTGTGTGCTTTTTCTCTTGGAAGGCATCCTCTATTTCCTGAGCTATGTAGGTTATTTGATCTTCAGTGGATCTGTACTTTCTGAATCCTGCTTGGTGAGGTGTTAAGAGTTGGTTTTCTTCCAGATGCCATGTTAGCCTGCCATTGATAATGCGTTCCATTAATTTTCCTACACAGCTAAGAAGACTGATAGGTCGATAGCCATTTGGTTCTTCCAGGTCTTTTCCTTTCTTTGGGACTGGTATTAGTATAGCTTCCTTCCATGCCTGTGGGACTATTCCCCTCTTCCAGCTGTAATTTAGGACTGCTAGTAGTTTCTTTTTTGCCTTAGTGCCTAGTCCTATTAGCATTTCATTTGTGATTCCATCCTTTCCTGGAGATGTCTTCTTTTTTAGGGTATTCATTGCCTGTTCCATTTCTTCCATTGTTAGATTTGCCATCATATATTCTGCTGCTGTCTCTGTATATCTATGATGTATCTGTTTATCTTTGATTGCTTTCTTCTGTTCGGCTGTAATATCAATGTGGTTTGCACTGGCATAGTGTTCCATTAGTGCATTTGCAGCCTTTTTTCCTGTAAGCAAGGCATTTCCTTGTTTAATTGTTATTTGTTTGTTTCTAGGTCCTTCATTGTTCATGGCTTTCACTAGTTTCCATAGTTTGTTTCCATCCCTGTCAAAATTCAGGTTTTCTGTTTTTTTCCCTCCAACAATCTCTTGTTGTTTGATTTACTGTTCTTTTATATTTTGCTGAGATGGCTTTGAGAGAGATGTTCGCTTCAGTTGTTTGTTCTCTCTCTGCGGTCTTCCTAGCATCTTCAACTTTGTCCTCCAAAATTTGTAGTTCCTCAGTCCAGTATGGTTTGTAATTTTTCCTCGCTCCTCTTGGAATAGACTCAGTGGCCGCCTGTATTATTGCTCTGTTTAGACTTTCCACCATTTGCTTCATGTTGCCATATCGTGTATTTATGTTTTCACAATATTTGTCTGTTAGTATGGCAAATCTGTCCCAATCTGCTCGTTTGTAATTCCAGCGGGGCAAAGGCTTTTGCTCCTGTGGAACATACTCCATATTTATTACAAGCTTGATTGGTCTGTGGTCACTACCTGCTAATTGGTCAAGCACATGGCGATCGATTTTGTGGAGGATGTCTCCTGTGCAGAAAGCTAAGTCTGGAGTAGAAGTGGTAATCCATCTTCTGGAGTAGAAGCTCGGTGTGTCATCCGCTTTGTTGAGTAGATGGAGATTTGAGTCTATTTCCCAGTCCTCCACTTCATCTCCTCTTTTGTCAGTATCTGGGTATCCCCATCTTTCTGAACGGCTATTAAAGTCTCCGACAACAATGCAATTTGTGTCAGTTATTTTCATGTTTGAGAGTGTAAGATCCTTATCTGCCGGGCTATACAGATTGTAAATTCTTATTTTCACGTCCTTTATCATTATATCAACACCTATAATTTCCGTTTGGTTGTCAGAGATCACAGATACTTCGCTGCAAGGTATTGTATTTCGTGTAAGTATTACAACTCCTCCTTTGTGTCCTTCGCGGTCGAAACGTGTGGCCTGATATCCCTCGACTGAAAATGTGCGATTGGCGTTGAGGTGTGTCTCTTGAATGCATGCCACATCTATTCTATCTTTATGAAGACGCTGTGTTAGGGAGGCTTTCTTGTTATAAACTCCTTCGGCATTCCATTGTAGTATGTTGAGTGTCCGGGGTGTTTGGTCAATAGCTCTTAACCTACTCCTCTGTGCCTTGACTCCACAGCACAGGGGAAGGTGACCACCAGTAGTCATGGGTGGACCCCCTCGAGGCAGGGGGCCCGGCACTATCACCGCCTGATGGGACTTCACGGGATTAGCACCATAACGATTAATTTTCATCTGTGGCATCATGAAATGATAAAGTTACGTTGCACTTCTTTGTCAAGCCTGTGGCTCAGTACATCCGATTTCGACAAGCATTTGTTCGGGATGCTTTCCCTAGCCTTTGACTGTCCCCAGTCTACCTACAAGGCAGCAGGTTTGTACGTCTCTTCGTCTGGTCCCTCTCCCTTGACCTGTCCGACATGGGTGACCCTACCAGTAGCTGTGCTACCGTCGGCATAGCTCTTGGGGTCATTGGGACGCACAAGCCCCTCTACCTCGTCAAGGTGGACGCACGGCAGAGGGGTAACAGATGATACGATAGTAGCTGCAAAGTTCTAGACTTTGTTATGTATGAAAGTTGATATATTTTACTTGGCACAACCAAGAGCTGTCGGGAAAGTGAAGCTTGCGCTTGCCAAAACCGGCTTGGAGCCCCCAAATAGCCTGTCAACGTCCTAGATACCTAGGGGAATGAAACTTGGGTTCATACAGGCAACAAACTCCGTTCTGATACTATCTGACATAATTTATTTAGTAAGCTGGCGAAGAATGGTTTTCGCAGCCAGCTACGTGGCGAACATGATCATAGGAGTTCACAACAAAGCCATCATACATAAACATTACAACAAACTCTATCATCTATCTATTTAGTGAGTAACACTCCTAAATACACTTGTGTTCAATCTGTCAAGTCTCCCTTAAGTTAAGCCCTGTTGCTTGTTCGATGTCCAGTCAGCGTCTGCCCTCTAACATGTCTCGGACACGGGCTGTAACTCTCCTCGAGCTTCTCCTGGAACAGGTCCTGGCATGCGGTCAGCGTGTCCATGGAGCTGTAGGCGAACTGACCTATGCTTCTCGAAGGCTCTAGATTGTTCAAGCATTCGAGTGTGTCTCCCTTGTATTAGGGTTGTGTCCCTTCTCTAGTTCCCTTCTATCTTTATATTCCTACCGACTCCATGTGAGACTCTGACAGTTGCCTATCCTTTACAGGACATCGCAGTCAACCCCAGCATTTTTTTGCTGTTTGTGATTTCTTGGCAAGTTTACATTCAGTAGTTTGCCATTGCTTTCTGAATGGCCAGCACTCATACCATTTTATAAAAAACCATAGCAAGGCATATCTAGGATCAGTGGTAAATAGCAAACTATCCCTAGATCAGGAAATCAACATCCGGATTGATAAGGCAGCAACAACAATGAACAGGTTAAGAAAAAGAGTCTGGGAGAACAGGAAGCTTACTGCCAAAACAAAAGTCCTTGTCTATCAAGCCTGTGTCCTTAGTACTCTTCTCTATGGCAGTGAAACCTGGACAACTTACTCACACCAAGAGAAAAATTTAAACAGCTTTCATATGCGGTGTCTGCGAAGAATTCTTGGTATTAAGTGGCAAGACAAAATCACAAATACTGAAGTATTGGAAAGATCAGGTTGTGTGACAGTTTATTTCATGCTCAGTCTTCGTAGACTTAGATGGATAGGACATCTTAGGAGGATGGATGATGGTAGAATACCAAAGGACATCTTTTTTGGTGAATTACAGATGGGTAAGAGATCTCAGGGTCGGCCTCTACTACGATACAAAGATGTGTGTAAGCGGGACATGATTGATACAGGCATTGATAATGCACAATGGGAGGAAGTCGCAGCTGAACGTGTTGCATGGAGGGCAAACATCAGAAATGGAATAAAGACAAAGGAGAAAATTATTGCAGATAAGTCACACACCAAGCGTTTGAGACGTACGATGGTGCATGATGGTGGAAATGACCACGTGTTCACATGCACCCACTGTGAACGGACATTTACAGCGCAAATTGGCCTTATCACTTATCAGTCACACTCGCTACCGCCATACGTAAAAGTTATTATGCCTTTTTAAAGCACAAACTATCGTCTGTCAAGACGGCAAGGTGCCAATGAATGAGCAAGGCTGCCAAGTTGCCTGCAGCTTTGTTTCGAACACGTTATGTGGGGTTACGAACTGCGTCCGTAACCACTTTGCCAGAGAGCCAATGTAATGTGATAAGGCCATCATATTTTGCAGGCCTGAATGTACGGAGTCAGAGGTGGCCAATCTTTGCCTCACTTTTGCAGACGAACCCAAGCGCCGAACCTTCATTTAACCGCGCTCATGATTGTTTGACATTTGTTGAACTGTAAAATAAAATAGTTGAATGATGTCTCAGTTTAACTTGTATTTTCACAGTGTGTGTAAGAAACGTCGTGACAGAAGTAAAGGGCTGGTGCTTGACAACGTAAGTTAATGGTGTATGTTAAACCTTAAATCAGTCAGCAATGTTGTGAATTGATAATCAGGTGTTGTCAATCTGTAGTCAGTGTTAATATGAATCAGTAATCAGTGTGGTGAATCAGTAGTCAGCATTATCAATCAGTAGTCAGCATTGTCATCAGTAATCAGCATTGTCATTAGTAGTCACTGTTATCAATCGGTAGTAAATTTTGTTAATCAGTTGTCATTGTTGTCAATCAGTGGTCAGTAATTTGCAGACCTTTATTATTTGTCATATCAGATCAGTTATTCTCTCATATCCATAGCTGTTCATGTTTTGTTTTAATCCTTACATTCTCTCATATCCATAGATATTGATTCTGCTATCATCTTCACAATTTCTCGTATCCTTAGATCTTCATGCTGTTTTCATCTCTACACTTACCAGATACTCATGTTCTCACATATTGTTAGACCATCACATTTTAACTCATATTTGTGTTATATTTGATCAGACATGTGTTTCTGTGCAGAGCCGCAAAATAAAAGTGGTTAGTGTATTTACCTACCATGGCAGTGGTCTGGGTTCATTCCCCAGCAAAATGACAGGACCATATCTGACCAGTATCACTCTTGGCTCACAGTGGCCTGGACAGATTAGTGATGGGAGGCATGCTTGCTGGAAGAAGGGACAGGGGTCAACAGTTCAAAGGTGGACACGGAATATCCCAGGTCTTGGGCATGAAAACGTATTAAACAGGAGAACTACAAAGAGATCAAGAACCTGGTTCTGTGGGTCATGATCAACATGCCCTTCTGCACAGTAACTGCTGCGTGATCATGAGCATGGCTCTAGTGGTCCATCCGGGTACCAGGTCGTTTACAGAATTGCCGCAGTTGCTTGGGAAGGAAAGGGAACTGGTCACCCAACCTCAGTATATTGTTGACCTAGAATATGTGAAGGCCTTACACGCCATACCCCTACTGCAGTATCTGACATGAAATCTATGTGTGTAGACATGTGGGATCTATATCTGTAGACATGTGGGATCTAGATCTGTAGACATGTGGGATATATATGTGTAGACATATTGGATATGTATGTGTAGACATGTGGGATCTATATCTGTAGACATGTAGGATCTATATCTGTAGACATGTTTAATCTAGATCTGTAGACATGTGGGAAATGTATGTGTAGACATGTAGGATCTATATCTGTAGACATGTGGGATCTATATCTGTAGACATGTGGGAAATGTATGTGTAGACATGTGGGATCTATATCTGTAGACATGTGGGATCTATATATGTAGACATGTGGGATCTATATCTGTAGACATGTGGAATCTATATCTGTAGACATGTGGGAAATGTATCTGTAGACATGTAGGATCTATATCTGTAGACATGTGGGATCTATATTTGTAGACATGTAGGATATGTATGTGTAGACATGTAGGATATGTATCTGTAGACATGTAGGATCTATATCTGTAGACATGTAGGATATGTATGTGTAGACATGTAGGATATGTATGTGTAGACATGTAGGATCTATATCTGTAGGCATGTAGGATATGTATGTGTAGACATGAAGGATCTGTATGTGTAGATATGTAGGATCTATATCTGTAAATATGTAGGATCTATATCTGTAGACATGTATGATATGTATGTGAAGACATGTAGGATATGTATGTGTAGACATGTAGGATCTATATCTGTAGATGTGTAGGATATATATCTGTAAATATGTAGGATCTATATTTGTAGATGTGTAGGATATATATCTGTAGACATGTAGGGTCTGTATCTGTAGTCAAGTAAGGTCTAGATCTGTAGACATGTAGGGTCTGTATCTGTAGTCAAGTAAGATCTAGATCTGTAGACATGTAGGGTCTGTATCTGTAGTCAAGTAAGATCTAGATCTGTAGACACATGTTAAGTAAACAAAGTATGTGATAAAGAGAACTATGTCTGCATAAAATCCTGATTGTTTCAGTTCCTGCCACTGGCTGGCACTGAACCTAGAGCTGTACTGTATACCAGCGGCCAGGCTACAGTCAGATTGCTGGTAAATCTTTCTTTTCATTTTCTTACATCTTTACAGCATTTCTATCATGATTGTATAAAACCTATATTATAATCTTGTCATTTCCTTACATCTTTACAGCAAGTCCCTCGCCATCAGGTGAACCCACTCTGACTTCAGAGGTACTTGTAATTTACATCCTCAAGTCAAGGACGATAGATCAACATTTTAGTCCAATTGTCCGGTGTAGGGGTTGAACCCCTTACCTCAGCATCAGCACACCGGATGTTTAAGAACATGCGCTCTTATCCATTTGGCCATGTTGACCTATAAAATCAAGTTTAAAACCTCTGTAAGGTGATGGATTTGTTTCTGTTGAAGGCAAAAAGAAAATCCTAATCTGCACAGTTTGGGGCAACTGCACAAGCCAGGCAGCTTTAATTCTGCAGGCTCAAGACCTGCCTGATCTACACCATAGTGTACTGTAGGCATCAATGACAGTTTGACAGTCGTGATAAGCTACAAGAAAATGATAAAAGTCAAAACAGACCTATGTCTGCTTCATTGACCACAATAGAGTCAGACACATTGGCATAGTACAGATTCTTGCATGTCTCCAAGTTGATGTGTATGTGCTCAGAAATAAAGACAGTAAACAAACAATAAAGAAAAGGTGTAATGACTACAGGAATCTAGAGATTCAGAATAAAAGGTTGTGTTATACGGAAATAAAAGCACACACATTGTAGAAGTTCTAGAGAAGCTAGGAAAGTAAAACACATAGTTTGGACACATTAAAAGACATGACACTCTTTTAGGAAAAACATTCTAGAGGAGTTAGTTAGTTAGTTAGTTAGTTAGTTAACAGATCATCCTCATTGCACATCGAACCATTCAGTCCATAAGTGCTCGGATCCCCTCCTTAGCAAATCCTGCAGTGTACAGCAGTCATCACTTGGTTCTCGCACAAGTCTTACTTCTCGTAGAGCATTCAGAATGTCAGCCTGGTCCATGGCATGTCCGCCCTCCACCTTAGCTTTACCTGCGAGCTTGTCAGCCCGCTCATTTCCTTGTACTCCTGCATGCCCTGGCACGAAGATGAAACTAATCTTTGTCAGCCGAGACCACTCCAGAGACAGAAGCCACTCTCTTCGGATCCACCCCATCTCTATCCCCTTGAGCATGCTCATTGAGTCACTAAGGAAACATGCCCTAGTGAACGTCTGTGTCTTGAGCCATGTTATTGCTTTACTTACTGCCATGACTTCCGTAGTCAGGCTACTTGTGGTCTCAGTGAAAGCACCAGAGTCCTCCTTCACAATTCTCCCTCTGTCCCGCACCGTTACGAGCTTCTGCTAACGGGTATCTTTCTATTGTACCCGAAAATGTACGGCACTCTACTGAACTGCCCGTATAATCTTCTGGCTTGGCCAATTCCTTCCTCAAGCCAATAAGGGTACTGCCACTGTCTAGTAAACATTGACAGGGTTTGTTGTTCACCATCCCGTCATAAAACACTAGTTTGCCTCTGGAGGCTGTTACTGCGTTAGCACCTTCTGTAGAGCATGGTACTGTATGCCCACATTTCAGCACACCGTCTTCGTGAAATTGATGGCAAATATCACAATTATCAAAATTTAACACATCAATGGATGCTACAACATTATCAGTATATTGTACAAGTTCTTCACTTTCACTCTCATGCTCACTTTCACTCTCAGAAGATGTATCAACAAGTACAGCATTGCTGGTTCTCAATTTCTTACGTCCAAGACACTTAGAACTATAATGTCCGTACGAGCGGCAAAAGAAGCATTTGACTGCACGTCTGTACGTGTTTCTTTTGTTCTCTTGCTTCTTTATCATCATCTCTAAGTGAGACGCATAACCTGGGTTCTGGTCGCACATCGAGTATTGTTCATGAAATAGACGACAGTATGGACATTGAGGTGGCTTAGATTTCGGTTTGTCCCTCCTCTGAAATGGTTTTTGAGGTTTACTACTAGCAAATGATACAATTTCAGATTCCTCACTAGGTGTTTTAAAGATGTCATGATTGGAAGAAAAATATGCTGACCCCCGTTTTTCTAACTGTTCTATAGACTCTATATTGGCTTGCTGTAGGAACTTTGCAAAAGGAGAAGGTAGAGTGGAGATGACTTTGTCCATTATCGTTAGATTCTTAAGTTTATCAAAATTTTCTCTACCTTTGCTGCCGTTAGCCATCTACTAAATACACTTTGTACATTAGAAAGGTAATCAATGAATGTTTCTGTTGGTTTTGGTTTCAGTTTGGAGTATTGTATTTGATAACCTGGGGCGTCTAGTAAAAAATGTTGCATAATGCGTTGTTTAATGTAGTCATAGTTATTTCTGAGCTCTTGGGGGATAGATTCTATCACTTTTAAAGGCTCCCCTGACAAGTTCTTCATATAGACCACCGCCCTGTGTATTCTTGGTTTCAGTCCATGCAGATATGGAATCTCCTTGGCAATATGGTTTGATAAGCCCTTTGTACTTATTAAATTTGTTTTCCTCTTCTTTACTTTTCAACTTGGTGTTAGCAATCTGTGACTGAGATTCAATCTCCATTTCCTTTAACTTCATCTGTGTCTGTGATTCAATTTCTAATATTTTTTCTTTAATTGCTAACTCTTTTAATATTGTGGCTTCAGCCAGTTCTATTTCTTTCAATTTAGTGGCCTCAGCCAGTCCTCTTTCCTTTAATTTAGTAGCCTCAGCCGCCAGTTCTTTTTCCTTTAATTTGGTGGCCTCAGTCAGTTCTGTGAGGTCTTTCTGATGCTGACGTTCCTGTGCTCGTTCATCCCTTTCAGCATCTTTTAATTCTTTGTCTATTGCAGCTTTCCTGTCTGTATGTTCCCTATATTTATTACTTGCCCATTGTTCCAGTTTATCTCCAGTAAATCCTAGGTCTTTACCCGCCTGTATACATTATCCTAATGTTGACATTTTGATAATGTTTATCCACACACTCGCATATGCAATGAAATAAACAATGAATATTATACAAATATATTAAGTATATATACAGCTCTTAATTTAATATGTCAATCTAATTGTTCTATCAAAACACAATGTATACTCATCTGAAAGAAGATTTGAGTTCTCTTGGGCCTATAGGAAGTACTTCTGAATTTCACGTCGGACCGCTGTTGTAATTACACCCGCTCTGCATTCTGTTATATAGAGCAGTGCAAGTTACTGTTTAGCAAATACACTACATGCACGATGTTAACACATTCAAACAATTTTATGTGTGACGGTTCACTCTGACGGGATGCTGGAATGTGGAAACAAAAATTTATATTTATGTTAGTCTGTCGTCTGTCGTGTCAATGTCGTGTGTCTTCACCTCTGTTCGACCTCACCTGAAACGTCCTTGTGAAACATGTTCATATACATTCTTTTACATTGACAACAATGATCAACATGCATTCATTTATCAATTTGCTAAATACAATTAGCTGCGATCTTAGAATCACTTTTTTTTCTTTTCACCCGCTTAATCCATTTCACTCGTCATTTCATCTTTTGCCGGTAAGTTCACGGCTTATTTTTCTACACCACCTTGGGTAATTAATTCTCCTGGTGTGTTCACCTTGGTTAATTAATTTTTCCCTCGTGGAATCAAGGCCACTTATAACACCAACTTCTTCAATCTTTTTCCTGGTGGGATCAAGCCCGACCTTCTATCACCAACTGGTGGGTTTCAATTGTTTTCTGGTGGGATCAAGGCCCACTTTCTGACACCAACTGGTTTTCGCCTGTCAACAACCTGTTTTCGTGCAAACCTTTCATTCACCCCTCGAAATCACAAAACACATCGTGTGGGTGAATAGACATTCAAGCTACATGTTTTATTAGGTCTTATACATTTCGCTCTCTGAGCAAACACAAGTAATAATCATATTCAATGGTAATCAACTATCCTAGATTAAATATAACTATGTTTCTTATAACTCTACACCATAAGGGAAAACACAGAGGTCTTGTCACACCGACTGTCAGTCTCCGTCTTACTCAATTCACTTGTCGAGTCCAGTTTCTCCTCCCCTTCCCTCGTGCGGTTAGCTGTGCGGCGTGCTGGCACACTTACCACGCTGGTCCAGTTGTCCAGTCCTCGTCCTACAGCTATACTAGAGTTCAGTCTGTTTATGGGTAATCCCTGTGCTTATGTTAGTCTGTCTTATTCCGGGAGTGAATCCCGTCATGTCCTAATTATGTCCTAGCTATTACACCTGCGTGTCCTGTCTAGGTCTGGTCCTAACACTAGTTTGGAGTACTACCTCCTTCTACTGTCTCTCTCTATGTATACTCTTGTATAGAGTTCCTATCATATCCTGTCTCTGTCCTTTACTTTCATCTGTCCTTGTCCTACTTGTATCTATGTCTATACTAGTTCTATATCTGTCCCTTCCAGCACTCTGACAACTGTGAAGGCCCATGAGTTTCTCACATGTGGGACGGCATTCTAGAGGAGAACAGTCAAGGCCAGGCAAGCAAGAGAAGAACAGTCAAGGCTTGGCAAGCAAGAGAAGAACAATCAAGGCCAGGCAAGCAAGAGAACAGTCAAGGCCAGGCTAGCAAGAGGAGAACAGTCAAGGCTTGGCAAGCAAGAGAACAGTCAAGGACAGGCAAGCAAGAGGCAGCAATTGGACAAACAACATCTAGAGATTGACGAACAGGAGTCTGATCAAATATACCACTAGAGCATGACGCAGACAGTGTTGGAAATCCAATGTAGCCAACTTTCATTGTGGAGATGGCATCTGATTGATTGGCTGATTTTGAGAGGAGTGGGGTAGCACTATTTGTTACACATCTGCATGTTAATCTGTCCAGTGCTAAGTGTGGAACCACATTCTGGCAGAAATACATCCTTGCAGAGGTCCTTGGTTTGAGTGTATTTATTATTGTTAGCGTTTCCCTGTGTATATGTTTAATTTAGTTTAGTTTAGTCGACGGATCAACATCACAGCACACAGGTGTAACCCATAAGTGCTCCGTTCTACTCCTAACTCAAGCTTCAGTCTGGAGAATCTCAGCTTAGTGCATGAGCTCTGTAGCACCGGCAAGGATCCTGAAATACTTTGGGTAGATTTTTAACTCAAAATTTTGCCTGGGCAGCACCGTTAGGCTATGTTTAATTTGCCCACTACAGTTGCCTTGATATCAGCATGTCAGGTGTCTTGATATCAGCATGTCAGGTGTTTTGATACCATCAAGTCAGGTGCCTTTGATATCCTGTAACAATTCATCGCATTTCCTATTACTGTTAACATTGATATGGAACATCATGTTTTTACAATTACAGCCAGTCCAAAGCAGTGTCGACTTATCTGACAGTAGACAAGACAGCCCACAGGGAACAAACTCCCAGGACATGTCCACAAATCTGCACAACCATCAGCAGAGTTCATCTGATCCAGAACTGCTACCTTCGCATTCCACATCTGCTGAGTCGTATCATTACATCACACATTCACCACCAGACCCGTTGTCAGGACTCAGGGATGAGCATCGCAATCAAGAGAACAGAATGTTCCAGACCTCAGGCTTTTTAGCTTCTGGGACAGATCAGATGACCTCCTCCTCATTCAGTCAGTCACCAGATATAACTCACCTGGATCAGGGATCAGTGTCTTCCAATTCCAAGTCTCTCGACTCCTACCATCACTTTATAAATTGTCCTCCATGTGCATCACCAGAACCCATGGGTGTTTTTAGTCAGGATGAGAGGACTAATGAGCGGTTGTTGCTTTCAGGCTCTGGTTCTCTTCCTTCATATCAGCATGTCACATATTGTGGATCAGACCAGCCATGTTCATCATCAGATATACCCCATGTTGATCATCAGCATCAGTGCTTGCCTTCTAATCCTGGGTCTCTTCAAACAGACTTGTCTTCTATGTGTGACCAGGAAGCAGCTTATGCCCCACACACAATCATTCCATTATTACAACATACTGTGTCCCATCTCCAGTATGACAATGAACGTACAGCAAACAGGACCGTTGATCACAACCTTGGCATTGAGACTGATTGTGATGTAAACAGTCATGGACCTCGGCCGACATTAACCCCTGCAGAGCTAGACACAGTCGCCACTTTGACACCCAATGTGTCTGCCCAGCAAGGCCTCACCACCGTTGATGTGGAGCCTAGTTTTGAAGCTGGAACTGAAGTCCATACCAGTCCGTCACAGACGTCACTTTCAGATGAAGCCATCATGTTGCCTCATATGCAGAGCAGTAATGACTATGTGCCATTTACATTTGCTGCACAGCGCCCCGCTGAGACCCCAAGTGACTCTGACTTCAGCAGTGACAGCAGTGTTGTCCCGACGTAGTACATACACATGACAATATTTCACTCATAAATCACGCTGTAATGGCACCTCGTGATTGCATTCCAACTCTTTATTTCCAGAGATAATATCAAACAGCTGCTGCAGCTAAATCTGATTGGTTGATTGTGCTTCCTGTGGAAGACTGAGAGCCAGCTTTAAAGTGCAATGCATTGACATTCAGTGAGCCCTGGAAATGATCTGCATCTAGCGGGCAGGTTGACACAGAATTTTCTCCAGCCCAGTACCAGACTCCATGGGAACTAGTTGCAGAGTTCTCCCTCCCCTCCCCCAGCCCAGTCTCCATGGGAACATGTTGCAGAATTCTTCCTCCCCTCTCCCAGACTCCATGGGAACTAGTTGCAGAGTTCTCCCTCCCCTCTCCCAGCCCAGTCTCCATGGGAACATGTTACAGAATTCTTCCTCACCTCTCCCAGCTCAGTACCAGTCTCCATGGCAACTTCCAGCTCAGAAACAAGCGGTGTATGACTAGCATTTGAACCTGCACCAACAAAGAAGCATGCTAGGGCACAAGCTGGTGGTGATTCAACACAGCATGTATAAGTTGACTGGGGTCAGCTTTAGGCTGGTCAAGTTTCCATGCGTTTTGGGTGTTTCATTGTCACCAAACTTCAACCCATCCCCAGAGGGAATCTGAAATTGGGTAAAATACCACAATGTTGTATATATCACAGTAATATCCTGTTCAACCCTTGTGGGTTGTAATAGGGGTATATAGGGTCCTGGGGTAGACAAATCCAGGGCACCCGTAGCCATGGTACCTAGCAATTTTTACCTGTTGCCTGAATTTGCAAACAAATCTGCTGGTTCCTATGGAAGGGTGATGGCTTCTGAAATATCACTTTGTCTTTTCTACCTTTGATAATATAAGTTGTTGTTACAGATATTCAATTCTTGTGTAAACAATATTTGTCCATTGAGTTTCATGACAAAAGTGGTTTTTTTTTTCCCCGCTAGCTTGCTTTGAACCCAGACGTAGTCCATACACACTGCTTCTAGTAGTGCTGGACTAAATTTTGCATGTGGGTTAGCTTTCTTTATTAACCGTGTCCCTTGACATCAGATGAACCCACTCTGACTTCAGAGGTACTTGTAATTTACATCCCCAAGTCAAGGACGAGAGGTCAACATTTTAGCCCAAAATTCAGTGTAGGGGTTGAACCCTTACCTCGGCATCAGCACATCGGATGTTTAAGAACACATGTTCTTATCCATTCTGCCATGATGACCTCCAAAAAAGTATTTAATACATGGTTGTAGTAGTTCTGTGCTATTATCTTTATCTGTGGCTGTTGACATCTTTATCCGTGGATGTTACCATCTTTGTTCATGGATGTTACCATCATTATCCATGTATGTTACCATCTTTGTTCATGGATGTTATCATTATCTGTGTATCTTACCATCTTTATCCATAGATATTGCCATCTGTAATCATGGATGTTACCATCCTTGTTCATTGATGCCACCATCATTATCCGCATATGTAACCATCTGTGTTCATGGATGTTGCCATATGTATGTTGTGTGCACCAGTCAGTGTTAGAACCACTGTAGCTAGCACACTTGCCTGCCAGCCCAATGGTCACATATTCTAATCCGCCTAGACGCGGGAATATTTGTAAACTTTATTTAGACACCTAGGTCCGTCCAGCCTACAACAGGCAGCAGGAGATGTTGTGGGAAGTCCAGTCAGCTGCCATGACACTGACCACATCACCCACAGAGTGCCAGTGGGTCTAGACAAATATGGGGTCTGCACCATATACCCAGCGGGAACCGTTGTAGTGTAGTGGCTGGTTGCTCACCTGCTGGTCGTGGGCTCACCTGCTGGTCGTGGGCTCATCTGCTGGTCGTGGGCTCACCTGCTGGTCGTGGGCTCACCTGCTGGTCGTGGGCTCACCTGCTGGTCGTGGGCTCACCTGCTGGTCGTGGGCTCACCTGCTGGTCGTGGGCTCACCTGCTGGTCGTGGGCTCAAATCTGCATTTGAGCATGTGTGTATAATTGACCTGGTGGACACAGCCTGACATGGCTACCTGGTCATGTCTAGGGAAGTCCAGGAGGTTGGTGTGGAACTGACCATATCAGCCACGTGTGAGTGTGTGTGGCTTGGTCTGTACAAATATGGGGCTAGCACCATTTGTCCAGTGCACATCAAGTGTGGACATGAGACCTGACTGACTCGGTAAATACCCAAGTGTGGACATGGGACCTGACTTACTCAGTAGTAAATACCCAAGTGTGGACATGGGACCTGACTGACTCAGTAGTAAATACCCAAGTGTGGACATGGGACCTGACTGACTCGGTAAATACCTCAGTGTGGACATGAGACCTGACTGACTCGGTAAATACCCAAGTGTGGACATGAGACCTGACTGACTCGGTAAATACCCAAGTGTGGACATGGGATCTGACTGACTCGGTAAATACCCAAGTGTGGACATGAAACCTGACTGACTCGGTAAATACCTCAGTGTGGACATGAGACCTGACTGACTCAGTAAATACCTCAGTGTGGACATGAGACCTGACTGACTCGGTAAATACCTCAGTGTGGACATGAGACCTGACTGACTCGGTAAATACCTCAGTGTGGACATGAGACCTGACTGACTCGGTAAATACCTCAGTGTGGACATGAGACCTGACTGACTTGGTAAATACCCAAGTGTGGACATGAAACCTGACTGACTCGGTAAATACCTCAGTGTGGACATGAGACCTGACTGACTCAGTAAATACCTCAGTGTGGACATGAGACCTGACTGACTCGGTAAATACCTCAGTGTGGACATGAGACCTGACTGACTCAGTAAAAATACCTCAGTGTGGACATGGGGCCTGACTGACTCGGTAAATACCCAAGTGTGGACATGGGACCTGACTGACTCAGTAAAAATACCTCAGTGTGGACATGGGACCTGACTGACTCAGTAAAAATACCTCAGTGTGGACATGGGGCCTGACTGACTCGGTAAATACCCAAGTGTGGACATGAGACCTGACTGACTGACCTAAGTGTGGACATGGGGCTTGGCTGACTCAGTAAATACCCAAGTGTGGACATGGGACCTGACTGACTCAGTAAATACCTCAGTGTGGACATGGGACCTGACTGACTCAGTAAAAATACCTCAGTGTGGACATGGGGCCTGACTGACTCGGTAAATACCCAAGTGTGGACATGAGACCTGACTGACTGACCTAAGTGTGGACATGGGGCCTGGCTGACTGAGTAAATACCTCAGTGTGGACATGGGGCTTGGCTGATTTAGTAAATACCTCAGTGTGGACATGAGACCTGACTGGCTCAGTAAATACCTCAGTGTGGACATGAGACCTGACTGACTCCGTAAATACCTCAGTGTGGACATGAGACCTGACTGACTCAGTAAATACCTCAGTGTGGACATCAGACCTGACTGACTCAGTAAATACCTCAGTGTGGACATCAGACCTGACTGACTCAGTAAATACCTCAGTGTGGACATGAGACCTGACTGACTCCGTAAATACCTGTGTGGACATGGGACCTGACTGACTCCGTAAATACCTCAGTGTGGACATGGGCCCTGACTGGTTCAGTAAATACCTCAGTGTGGACATGAGACCTGACTGGTTCAGTAAATACCTCACTGTGGACATGAGACCTAACTGGTTCAGTAAATACCTCAGTGTGGACATGAGACCCGACTGGTTCAGTAAATACCTCAGTGTGGACATGAGACCTGACTGGTTCAGTAAAAACCTCAGTGTGGACATGAGACCTGACTGACTCAGTAAATACACACACTGTGGACATGAGACCTGACTGACTCAGTAAATACCTCAGTGTGGACATGGGACCTGATTGGTTCAGTAAATACCTCAGTGTGGACATGAGACCTGACTGACTCAGTAAATACCTCAGTTTGGACATGAGACCTGACTGGTTCAGTAAATACCTCAGTGTGGACATGAGACCTGACTGGTTCAGTAAATACCTCAGTGTGGACATGAGACCTGACTGACTCCGTAAATACTTCAGTGTGGACATGAGACCTGACTGGTTCAGTAAATACCTCAGTGTGGACATGAGACCTGACTGACTCCGTAAATACCTCAGTGTGGACATGAGACCTGACTGGTTCAGTAAATACCTCAGTGTGGACATGAGACCTGACTGACTCAGTAAATACCTCAGTGTGGACATGAGACCTGACTGACTCAGTAAATACCTCAGTGTGGACATGAGACCTGACTGACTCCGTAAAAACCTCAGTGTGGACATGAGACCTGACTGGTTCAGTAAATACCTCAGTGTGGACATGAGACCTGACTGACTCAGTAAATACCTCAGTGTGGACATGAGACCTGACTGACTCCGTAAATACCTCAGTGTTGACATGGGACCTGACTGGTTCAGTAAATACCTCAGTGTGGACATGAGACCTGACTGACTCCGTAAATACCTGTGTGGACATGAGACCTGACTGGTTCAGTAAATACCCAAGTGTGGACATGAGACCTGACTGGTTTAGTAAATACCTCAGTGTGGACATCAGACCTGACTGACTCCGTAAATACCTCAGTGTGGACATGGGACCTGACTGGTTCAGTAAATACCTCAGTGTGGACATGAGACCTGACTGGTTCAGTAACTACCTCAGTGTGGACATGAGACCTGACTGGTTCAGTAAATATCTCAGTGTGGACATTTTTCATACCACAAAATGAACACTTTATAAAATGCAAGATGGCAACAACAAAGAGAAATCTGCCCTCAATGTCTAGCTATAGGCAAAGACCAGAAGGTAACAGGCGTGACTGGCTTCGGTCCAGTAATGTAATAGATAGGACCAGACAAAACTGGCCTCCCTTCATGGACAATGAGCGGTCTGGTAACATACGTGACTGGCTTTGGTCCAACAATGTCATAGATGGGACCAGACAAAACTGGCCTCCCTTCATGGACGATAAGCTGTCTGGTAACTGCTAGTGGTGATTTGATGAAATGGTTAGGGCATGAGCACTATTGGACCAGGGCTGGATGCCAGCTCTTGTCATCCTCTACAGAAGAAACTCTGCCCACCTGTTCGTCCGTGCACACAGGGCTATAAAAATGTGAAGGTCCTAACACTTCACATACTCACACAAGGTTCCTGCTGTGTGACTTTCTTTTTGCTTTCCAACTGCTGCTGTGCACTTTTTAAAAATGTAATTAGTTACAGAAAAGAGCTAATTTTTTTTGTTTAATGCTGATCGTGTCCAAACAGGTAATAGGGTAATAGGACCTACAAGGATTTTTTTATTAAACTAGAGATAGTCCCACAACAGATGCTGCCAGTGGAGGTCTTCATATATGCTAGGTCATGACATATGAGGTGGGCGCCCAGTTCCCTTCCTCATGACCTCTCCTTGCCAGACAATACACAGCTACCCATGTTCATGAGGCTGGGTCCACCCCAGACCCATGCTGCTAGGAAACAATAATACCACCTCTGCTGGGAACTGACCCTAGATCATTGTTGTGGCAGGCCAGCCCACTACCCACTGTCCCACCACGGCTCCCTCCCAACAAGAATTATGTTTCCAAATTCATTGAAATTATGAACATTTAGTAGAAATTCAAAAATTGTATTTTCAAAGTGTTTATTATACACGTCTGGTAAATGTAAATATATAAACAAAAACAATAAAGTTCCAAACTGTACAAGACTGAATACTCTTCTTTTTACACATTATGAATGGAAGAAATAAAGACTGATAATAAGTCAGGTTTGTTGACAAACTACAGAAAATAAATGACCAAATACGTAGAGAATTGCATGGCATGCAATGTTTAACAGTTATAGTGTACATAGAAGTCTTTAATCAACACCATTTGTTACTCTTATCTTCAGTCGTTCTAGTTTCCTGTATATCTCAAGACATAACACAAAAATTAATGACTTTCATGAGACCATGAGTAGCAATCTTCGTGAAACAGGAGATAATCTTATCAGTAGAAGAGTCCCACTAATGCTTCAGCGTTTTTCTAGCATACAAGTGCTAGAAAATACATCTACTACAGCACGTTACTCACATACAAGTTCTAGAAAATACATCTACTACAGCACATTTCTCATACACAAGTGCTAGAAACTACATCTACTACAGCACATTTCTCACACACAAGTACTAGAAAATGCATCTACTACAGCACGTTACTCACATACAAGTGCTAGAAAATGCATCTACTACAGCACGTTTCTCACATAAAAGTGCTAGAAAATACATCTACTACAGCACGTTACTCACACAAGTACTAGAAAATACATCTACTACAGCACGTTACTCACATACAAGTGCTAGAAAATGCATCTACTACAGCACGTTTCTCACATAAAAGTGCTAGAAAATACATCTACTACAGCACATTTCTCACACAAGTACTAGAAAATACATCTACTACAGCACGTTACTCACATACAAGTGCTAGAAAATACATCTACTACAGCACGTTACTCACATACAAGTGCTAGAAAATACATCTACTACAGCACATTTCTCATACACAAGTGCTAGAAAATACATCTACTACAGCACGTTACTCACATACAAGTACTAGAAAATACATCTACTACAGCACGTTACTCACACAAGTACTAGAAACTACATCTACTACAGCACGTTACTCACACAAGTACTAGAAACTACATCTACTACAGCACGTTACTCACACAAGTACTAGAAACTACATCTACTACAGCACATTACTCACACAAGTACTAGAAAATACATCTACTTCAGGTGTGTTGGGTAGATGGTTCTAGAAATCTACTTCATGTGTGTTGGGTAGATGGTTCTAGCCCCATATTTACATCTACTTCAGGTGTGTTGGGTAGATGGTTCTAGCCCCATATTTACATCTACTTCAGGTGTGTTGGGTAGATGGTTCTAGCCCCATATTTGTAGATCTGCTAGCCAGTATTCCCTGGGTCACGTGGGTCACGTCATGCCGGCCACCTGTACTTACCTGGCACCCACTTGAGTCTGGGTCAATCTGGGAGCTCAGGTCAATGAGATAGATTCCCCAGCTTACAGTGAACTCAAGCCCATGACCACCAGCCTGGCAGGCCAGGGTGTTAGCCACTGCTTGAACACCACTGCCAAAACAAAAACTTAGCTGAACAGAATCAATCCAAAATTACAAACAGCAGCCCAAACATGGTGATGACATCAGCCTAAAAACAACTAGACAAAGGATACTTTAGTTTTATTTTATTTCGTCGTGTTTGGATTACTATTTGTGTGAATTATGATACTTCAGTTTTCAGCTAAGTATTTTTTTTATCTTTTCAACTGTTAAGCTTTCCAGCACATATTTTACATTAATGAACTTTTGGCGTCAGCATGATAGAAGCCACTCCCACTACTGTATGTTGGAGATCCCCATACAATCTCAGCATTCTGTACCACACTACACTGTATGTTGGCGATCTCTATACAACAACATTCTGTACCATACTACACTGTATGCTGGAAAACACAATCTCTATCACACTACAATCTATGTTGAGATCCCTATACAATCTTCACATTCTCTACCACACTACACTTTATGTTGGAGATCCCCATACAATCTCCTAATTCTCTACCACACTACACTTTATGTTGGAGATCCCCATACAATCTCCTAATTCTCTACCTCACTACACTTTATGTTGGAGATCCCCATACAATCTCCTAATTCTCTACCTCACTACACTTTATGTTGGAGATCCCCATACAATCTCCTAATTCTCTACCACACTACACTTTATGTTGGAGATCCCCATACAATCTCCTAATTCTCTACCTCACTACACTTTATGTTGGAGATCCCCACACAATCTCCACACACTCTACCACACTACTATGTATGCTGGAAATCCTTGTACAATCACCACCACACACCAATGTACAAGGGGGCTTCAAATGAAAACCTTAAATGTGTGATAGAAATTACAATAACCATGCCATTGTCTTGTAACCTGTCAATGTTATTAAGGATCAATAATGTTAAGGATGTGACATCATGGTGCAGATGAACAGGTGACATCCTAAGGACAATTTAAAGATGGCCACCCTACTTTTGACATGCACCAAAGAGAAGCATACATTTTTTGTCAGTAAGGGGTGAAACATTATTGACATTCATCGGCAAATGAAGGTCCAGTATGGTGATGCATGCCTGTCAGTCCAGCAAGTGTATGGTGATGCATGCCTGTCAGTCCAGCAAGTGTATGAGTGGAGTAGGAAGTTTCAAGACAGACTGTTCACGACCTGGTCAGGCTACGCCACAGTGGTTACACAGGCAACCAAGAGAATTTGTTTCTACAGGAATCCAAGTACTTTATCTGCACTGGAGGACTTGCATTTAACGCAGTGGTGACAACATCGTAAAGTGATACATTTGTTCTTTGCTTTTTCAGAATATATTTACCCAAATAATCAATGTTTTCATTTGAAGCCCGGCTGTATGTTTTTGAACATTGGAAATCCTCATACAATCTCCACCACACAACAATGTATGTTGGAAATCCTCATACAATCTCCACCACACAACAATGTATGTTGGAAATCCTCATACAATCTCCACCACACAACAATGTATATTGGAAATCCTCATACAATCTCCACCACACAACAATGTATATTGGAAATCCTCATACAATCTCCACCACACAACAATGTATATTGGAAATCCTCATACAATCTCCACCACACAACAATGTATATTGGAAATCCTCATGCATTCTCCACTACACAACAATGTATGTTGGAAACCCTCATACAACGATCTCCACCACACAACAATGTATATTGGAAATCCTCATACAATCTCCACCACACAACAATGTATATTGGAAATCCTCATACAATCTCCACCACACAACAATGTATATTGGAAATCCTCATACAATCTCCACATTCTCCACCACACAACAATGTATATTGGAAATCCTCATACGATCTCCACCACACAACAATGTATGTTGGAAATCCTCATACAATCTTCACCACACAACAATGTATATTGGAAATCCTCATACAATCTCCACATTCTCCACCACACAACAATGTACATTGGAAATCCTCATACAATCTCCACCACACAACAATGTATATTGGAAATCCTCATACAATCTCCACCACACAACAATGTATGTTGGAAATCCTCATACAATCTCCACCACACAACAATGTATGTTGGAAATCCTCATACAATCTCCACTGCACAACAATGTATGTTGGAAATCCTCATACAATCTCCACCACACAACAATGTATATTGGAAATCCTCATACAATCTCCACCACACAACAATGTATATTGGAAATCCTCATACAATCTCCACCACACAACAATGTATATTGGAAATCCTCATACAATCTCCACCACACAACAATGTATATTGGAAATCCTCATGCATTCTCCACCACACAACAATGTATGTTGGAAACCCTCATACAACGATCTCCACCACACAACAATGTATATTGGAAATCCTCATACAATCTCCACCACACAACAATGTATATTGGAAATCCTCATACAATCTCCACCACACAACAATGTATATTGGAAATCCTCATACAATCTCCACCACACAACAATGTATATTGGAAATCCTCATACAATCTCCACCACACAACAATGTATATTGGAAATCCTCATACATTCTCCACCACACAACAATGTATGTTGGAAACCCTCATACAACAATGTATGCTGGACATCCTGAAACGATCTCCACCACACAACAATGTATATTGGAAATCCTCATACAATCTCCACCACACAACAATGTATATTGGAAATCCTCATACAATCTCCACCACACAACAATGTATATTGGAAATCGTCATACAATCTCCACCACACAACAATGTATATTGGAAATCCTCATACAATCTCCACCACACAACAATGTATATTGGAAATCCTCCTACATTCACCACCACACAACAATGTATGTTGGAAACCCTCATACAACAATGTATGCTGGACATCCTGAAACGATCTCCACCACACAACAATGTATATTGGAAATCCTCATACAATCTCCACCACACAACAATTTATATTGGAAATCCTCATACAATCTCCACCACACAACAATGTATATTGGAAATCCTCATACAATCTCCACCACACAACAATGTATATTGGAAATCGTCATACAATCTCCACCACACAACAATGTATATTGGAAATCCTCATACAATCTCCACCACACAACAATGTATGTTGGAAACCCTCACACAACAATATATGTTGGAAACCCTCATGCATGTTCTACCAGCCTACAACAAACTGTTCATGACATCATATCATCATTGAAAGCTTGCAGTTCTTCCTCTGACAAGCTTAACATGGGGTCAATGGTCTCCATTGGTTCTGATTTGATGGAAGTCTCACTCCCTGATGACTTTGGTGTGCCCGCCTGAGAACTGACAATTTTCACTCCTCTGGGAGTTGACGGAGGCTTGACCGGACCTGGAAAACAAAACAATTAAAGGAAATTAATAATTGAGTATGCATCAAAGAGTAAGCAATTTGAAAACTGTGAACATCCTGCTTTAACACTTTCTGGTTATTTGTGCAAGTAGACACGACAATCCCATTCCATTATCTATTGTAATATTCCCAATAATGATTTCCTCTGCCATCCCATTATCTATATACAACAATATTCCCCAAAACTCCCTACTCCCACATTCAATTATCTATTTACTGTAATAGTCACCACAATCCCCTCATCTACCATTCTATTATCTATTAACTGTAATATTCTCTTCCCCCCCCCTCCCATCCCTATTGCAATATCTATTTACTGCAATATTCCCAATAACTTCCCCCATTCCATTATCTAATTACAGTAATATTTCCACCAGTCCCCCCCCCCCCCTCCCATCCCTATTGCAATATCTATTTACTGCAATATTCCCAATAACTTCCCCCATTCCATTATCTAATTACAGTAATATTTCCACCAACTGCCTACCCCCTATTTCATTATCAGTCTCTCCCCCCCCCCCTCCCATCCCTATTTCAATATCTATTTACTGCAATATTCCCAATAACTTCCCCCATTCCATTATCTAATTACAGTAATATTTCCACCAACTCCCCACCCCCTATTTCATTATCAGTCCCCCCCCCCCCCCCCCCCCCAATGTGCCCTCAGTTTGCCCTTTCTGGTCAGGCATCTACGAGTAAACAAAGTAACATTTAAGGTAGTCCCATGGCAATTCAGTCCTCTCATATACCAGGCCATGCCATTCCTTGTTCCTGACATTCCCAGTTTCCAGAACATTCTGAAAATCGCATGGTATCCATGTTGATGAGGTCAGGTTGAACACCACAATTGGCACAACCACATTAGTGGGTTGCAGTAACCCAAATCATGGCCCCTGACCCGCCTATATTTCAGATCAGCTGCCATCTTCACACTGAAGGTAGGCTGCATGGCTCTAAAGCATCATCACCTCTCGTCATGACAGTACAGCCTGACATCATCCTGTGCATCTGTTGATGTTATATTCTTATGTAACCACTCCTTCCTGTTGCCAGCTTGCCCTGCAAGTTTTCCACTGTTTGGGTTTCCATATCCCACTATGTGCGTAAAATATTCTTTGTTCTACCTTATTCTTTTAGTAAACTTCTTTTTGTTCCTGTTTTGTTCAGAACTTAATTCTGTTTATCATTTTATCTATCCATGATATTTACTTCATTTTTCTATATATCCATACTAAATGTTAAAGCTGTTTGCATGCTCTGTGCGGGCTGTCGCAATAAACCCCCATCATTTTTTAGCTGTCTGCGATTTTCTAAACAGTTTTACATTCAGTAGTTTGCGATTACAGTCTGAACAGTCACACCATTATGAAAATGAAATCTGCTTCCTAATTGCATGCACTTGACTTCAAACCCGGTACATCAGGATTATGAAACTGTTCACTAGTCCTAGGCCAAAGACAACCAATATATGCCCAAACTGTTCACTATTCTTTGGTGTGCCTGACCCAGTCGTGAATAGTCTGTCACAGAAGTCACGCTGTTTTCAAACTTCCTACTCCACTCATTCACTTGCTGGATTGACAGGCATGCATCACCATATTGGACCATCATTCGCCGATGAATGTCTATAGGTTTCACCCCTTCACTGATCAAAAATAACGGATAACAAACACTGCTTCTGTTTGGTTATGTCAAAAGTGGGCCAGCCATCTTTAAACTGTTCTCATGACATCACTGTTTTTGTCAGCACTGTGATGTCACATGCTTAACACTCTTGACATCCTTAACAACAATATTGACAGGTTACAAGACAACGGCATGATTATTGTAATTTCTATCACACTTTTAAGGCTTTCATTTGAAGCCTCCTCGTAAATATGATTTCTCATTAACAGCATGTCTCTCGTCAAGGTAGGTTGGTAGACTCCCAGATATTTTCACTAAACAAAATGTAAATGATAACTAGTTATCCCCACACGCTGTCAAATTTCCAAATGGAAGGGACACTATGACAGGCCAAAATAAATGCAAAACAGAAATATGCCACCAACAATTTGTTTGAACTTTGTTCGATCGCTTTGGACTCAAGCGTAGTCCATAGGCGTGATACTAATTCTAGTACACTGGACTGATAGATGCGTGTGGATTAGCTGACCAGTGCAGGTGTTGAACCCACTCATTCAGCATCAGCACACCAGAAGTTTAAGTATAGGTGCTCTTATCCATTCTGCCATGCTGACCTCCCCACCAAAAACTGTAGATGGCTGTCATGAACCCAAAACTGAGATCTGCTTTTACTGGAGACATTACTATGGAGATTTGAGTGACAGAGAGAAAGAAGAAGTATTAAAACCATCTGCTGTAACAATGTCTACACACTAACCATTAAGCTGTTTCTGACTGAGCTCAAAGTACTGGTTAGGATGTTGAATAACCATCTCCACTTCACTGCCGCTATCACTGATTCCATGAGTCAGCTCAAAAAACTTTGCACACGCGACTTGACAGTGACCTCCCTTGGTGTATTTCATGACCTGGACAGCAGAAACAATTGTTTGGTTTGTTAGAGCAATTTCTACATGTCCACCCACAATTACAATCAACAATGACGAAACTGAAAATGTCACAATCTATTAATACCTTGGCATCATAATTAACTATCAATGCTGACCAAACCCATGACCCCACATTGTGCCCACGGCTTCGGACGGAGGAGTGCAATTAGGAGGGTACAAGCCTTACCCTGGTTTGAAGAAATGCAACTTAAAGACTAAATTTCATGGCAGGGCTGGACTTAGTCGGCAACTAGTCTAGGATCGAAGATCTGACAGGCAGACAGTTAGAGCACTGCTTTGCTGACCCGGCAGCTTGTCTTGTTCCAGACATATTGTTGTGACCTTTCCGCTGGAGTAAACTAGGCAGGCCGAGAGTGGGATCATGCTGCATGGGCATAACATGGTCTCTACAATTAAGCTCAGGCTGTGTGCTATGGAGAGGTATAACTCCATCCCTGGTCGCCGCCATGGGTGTAGATATTATGCCTTTTTCTAAGCCCAGAGTAACAAACTATCTATCACCTGTAAAGATGGCCAGGTGCCAGTAGTAATTAACAACCAGTAGTAATTAACAACAAAGTAAACAGCTAAAAAGAAATGGATTCCATTCCATTCTGTTTCCATGACCTCTACCCCGTGCAACCTCAGAAGAGAAGTTATAATTAGGGCATATCCCAGCTTCAGATTAATAATCCTGTGAGTGAATCAGCCACATTTAGGAAATTGATTTAAAAGGAATTGTTGTCCATAGAGGGTCATGAATAAAATCAGAAAGAGACTAACCATAGCAATGCTGAGGTTAAGCAATGAAGAACCTATGACACAACATTAGCTAACATATCACAGTAACCAGATTGAGAACATCCATTTCTCCTTTGGCAACATAAGATGTGAATCATGGGCAATTTCACAAACACCGAGAAGAAAAACCAAGGCGCTGAAACTTTAATGTTACACAAAATATGGTTAGAATCTTGTGGATCTAGAAGTAAACATAAATACTTAAATTCTACAAGATCTTAACTGTCTTGGAAATTAACATACTCTGGCCACATCAGACGTCAGTGTTTTATAGAAGGTTTATATAGTGTCATGTAGAGTGGTTATCTGATGTATGACAGGTATGTAGTGTGCTACAGTCGGATTATCTAGCATATTACAAAGGGATTATGTAGTGTATTAGTGAGAGTTTGTAACAACACAAGAATTTACATGAATTAGTTAGTTAGTCTTTCCTCTTGAGCCTAAGGCGGCGCATAGGGCAGAAGTCCTGTCTCTCCATGCTTGGCGGTTCGCTGCTACCTGTTGTAGATCTTGGATATTTACTTGGCCATTGAATGAGCCTTCTCTAATGATGGTTCTACGCAGGGTCTCTCTTGGTCTTCCCCGTTTTCTTTTCCCTACTGGTGACCATATGAGGGCTTGGTAGGGGAGTCTTGACTTGTCCATTCTGAGTACATGGCAGAGAATTGCATGAATTGCAGAGGGATTATGTACCGTATCAGAGATCTAGAGGATTTATGTACTGTATCAGAGATCTAGAGGGTTTATGTACCATATCAGAGATCTAGAGGACTTAAGTACTGTATCAGAGATCTAGAGGCCTTACGTAATGTATCAGAGATCTAGAGGTCTTACATACTGTATCAGGGGGCTGAAGTAAAGTGTTAGAGGGCTTACGTACTGTATGGGGGGGGGGGGGGGGGGGGGGGGGGGGGGGGGCTGATGTAAAGTGTTAGAGCAGTGGTTCTCTACCTTTTTTGGCCCGTGCCCCCCTTCACCATATTTTCAGAACGCCCTTCCTATCAAAAATTTGGCCCGTGCTCCCCTTCACTGTATTTTCAGAGCATCATCCCCCCCCCCCTTTCATATTTCCTATCTAAAAATTCCCCCACCCCTACACAGTATACGTAAAAGTGGAAGGTAAATGTAATAGCATATACTAAAACAAGTCTAGACATCCACATAAAACATGATTTGTGGGTCTACTTACTTTATAAAATTAATTTTAGAAGAATGAGACATACATAACTGTAAAGTATGAAGGGAAAAACAATATCAAGTAATCGGTTCTTGTATTAACACGATCTTGAAATGGTCTTCATTCCCCCCCTGGAAACCCTAAAATTCCATTCCCCACCGGTTGAGAACCACTGTGTTAGAGGGCTTACGTACTGTATCAGGGGGGCTGATGTAAAGTGTTAGAGGGTTTACGTACTGTATCAGGGGGGCTGATGTAAAGTGTTAGAGGGCTTACGTACTGTAGGGGGGGCCTGATGTAAAGTGTTAGAGGGCTTACGTACTGTATCAGAGATATGGAGGGCTTACTACTGTATCAGGGGGCTGATGTAAAGTGTTAGAGGACTTATCTACTGGATCAGAGAGCTATTTAAACTGTTAGAGGACTTTCATGGTGACAGGTGGAGGGCTTATCAAACACTTTACTTGGATATCCCATGTAACAAATTATGGGATCCTAACTGATTGTACCAAATAATGTGAACCATGCACATATTAATTTTTTTTACAACTGGGACTAGGACTACAGTACTACCTACCACATCCACTCCTTCCTTTGGGAGACCAAATGCTGAAATCCTTTGCTTCAAGAACTCTGTATCAAAATGTCTGAACGGACAACCTACAAAAGACAACATATTATTTCTGATGTTATTAGGACATACCATGTTGCATACTGGTAAACACATCATGGTATTCTAGGGGTGTACAATATTAGACCTTCATTCATTAATTCAGTAGGATCTCCTTTGCAGAAACTCGCTCCCATAACAACCTTCCAGAAGACTTCTCGGTCATAAGCAAGATGTCCTATGTCAGATACACCCATCTGGAGATCATCCGCCACATCCTGCACCCATCTTCTCTTTGGCCTTCCTCTTCCTCTCTTTCCAGGCATATACCCCTCCATTATTGTTCTTTCCTGACTTTCATGACGTTTCAAGTGATCAAAATATTTCAATTTTCCTTGTTTTATCGTCTTAGTAGCCAACTTCTTCAATATTCAGATATTGTTGTATGGATGCATTTGTTCTTTTCTGTATCCAAGATATTCTTAGAACCTGCCTATAGCATTTATATTCAAAGGTACTTATGCGCTATTCAGCTTGTTTAGTAAGCTTTCTCACAGGCGTATGTTGCAATGGGAAAGATGCATGCCCTTGAAAATCTAGTTTTTGTAGGTCTATCTGTCCCACTCCACAATTTATTCAGTTGTTTTAGCATATACTAAATCATGGTCTATGACTAAGAGGCAGTGAACGTAGGTTCATAATCCCACATACCAGGTTCAAAATCAGTCGTTCAGAAAGCAACGACAAACTGCTGAATCTTCTTCTTCTTCTTCTGCATTCATCCGGATTTTTTTTTTCCGGATGTGACTGCGTTGTGCCTGTTTACAGCACAGCTGCGTTCTTGCGCCGTTAGGCCGACACATCCGACTTCTGCGGGCATTTGTTGACCGGGTTAACCTTCCCAGGAAACTGCTGAATCTAAAATTGACTAGAAAATCATAAAGTTTTTTAAAAAATGTTGGGGTTGACTGTGATGACCTACCTGTAAAGGATATGCAACAAACTTTTAATAATCACATGACAGCCTTTTGGGCGTGAACTGTGTTAGACCTTCACATATACTAAATCATGGTATTGTGGGGGAAGTTCTAACATATAACTTACCATCTCACAACAGGTATGAGATGGTTTGATGAAATCATTCGAGTGAAGAGATGAGATGATGGTATGATGAGATCAGGTATGATGGTATGATGAAATCATTCGAGTGAAGATATGATGTGATCAGGTATGAGATGGTATGATGAAATCATTCGAGTGAAAATATGATGTGATCAGGTATGAGATGGTATGATGAAATCATTCGAGTGAAAATATGATGTGATCAGGTATGAGATGGTATGATGAAATCATTCGAGTGAAGATATGATGTGATCAGGTATGAGATGGTATGATGAGAGCATTCGAGTGAAGATATGATGTGATCAGGTATGAGATGGTATGATGAGAGCATTCGAGTGAAGATATGATGTGATCAGGTATGAGATGGTATGATGAGAGCATTCGAATGAAGATTAATCTATACACAGATAGGGTTAGCACCATAAACCCAACTCTCCCCGCTCCCGTGTGTTGCCGGGGCCCATAAGGGAAGCAAAGAATAGCAACACTGTAGCCAACCACGCATGTCGTAAGAGGCGACTAAGGAGGCTTGATGGTTCCATCGCCCTGCTACTGAGTGAGTGCGTGGCGTGACACTGTGAGCTGTGAGTTTCGTGTGAAATGCTTTTGAATCTGCCCGAGGTGTTTTGGAACGTGACTGCATGTTCGGAGCGATGGCAGCTGGCTATGTCCCAGAGTTGGCCAGTTTTTGCCTTATGCAGAAATGCATGGCAGCTGGGCTTCTGGTTGACTGCCATTACCATCGACATTGAACTGTATTTTCTTGGACTGTGTGCGTGAACATCTAGGAAAGATCCAGATGGGAAAATGACTGCCGATTCCATCAGAGATGAACTGGGTGTTTTGTGGGGGACTATTGTGTTGACATTCTGGCGGTGGCATTATGCACAGTGTATCTGTGCGGGCTGTTTTTGTCGAGACTCCTGTCTTTTCCACTTTTCACATTGGGCAGTGGGGAGCATTTTGTGTGATATTCACTGGCACAGGGACGGAGCATAATGGGGACGACCCGTTGCTGTGAAGTTGGAACCACGACTAACTAACTAACCCAACTCTCCTAAAGTGTGGGAATGGGTCCTTCATTATTTCACTCAACAGCTTATGGTCTACATAGTGACTTCTAATTACCACCGGTAATGTTAACATGAGCAATTGACACACAGGAGCTGCAGTTTTCCCAACCTCATCTGAGAAGACTAAGTGTCAGATCTCACTACCCAAGAGATCAGGGGTGTATGTGCTATCATATCGTTAGAAAACATTTGTTCTTGTAAATATTGCCAACCTTATACCGGGAGTAGCAGATGGCAGTACTTGCTTTCTGTTAGCGTTGGATGGCCCTCACCAAACCTGACACCCGACATTGAGCCATTGGCTTCGGATGGAGGAGCGCAATTGAGAGTGTACAAGCCTTTTCTATAGGATGGAAGCTCCGACAGGCGGACAGTTAGAACATTGCTTTGCTGATTCAGCAGCTTGTCTTATTCCAAACGTACTGGTGTTAAATTTCCTCTGGAGTAAACTAGGCAGGCCGAGAGAGGGATCATGCAGCATGGGCAACACATAGACTTTGTGCTATGGAAAGGTATAACTCTATTTGTTAAGATGGCAAGGATCCAGTCATACTGGGAGTCAACCCAGTGTCTTTTTAACCAAAGACGCATACCAAAACCTCTCGGACTGACACACAAACAAACAGACACAGGCCCCCTCCACCGTCATGAACCAAACAAAACACAACTCACCATGGGAATCCCCAGCTGCGGGCGCGTTGTTCATGATAATCTTCATACATCCGAACGGGGTGTAATCTGTCTTCTTTCCTTCCTTGCCGTAATTGTATCGTATACCATAGGAATATTTCTTGTCAAACTATGAAATTAGCAAAACAGACACATGGTGGTTATGCTTTGCTGTCATTGCTGTATTTCATGCAAGTTTCATGATTATATCATGGGTAACTCTATACAAAACTACATTGTAATCTTAATAATTAAACTACCAACATCTAAGTTAATCATCTTAATCTTAATAATTTAACCACAAACAACTGTTGTAATACAAGAAATCATTTAACCAAACTCTGCTGTAATAATCTTAATCATCAAACTATGATTATATTATATGCATAATAGTCTTACTCATTAAATGACAAACATATGTTGTAATAATCTTTATCTTTTAACCACAAACATCTTTTGCAATAATAATCATTAAATAAAAAACATCTGCTGTAATTATCTTAATCATTAAACAACCAACACAAATATCTTCTGTAATAATCTCAACCACTAATCATTGGCACCTTGCCGTCTTGACAGACGATAGTTTGTAAGGGATGGAGTTATTGCCTCTCCATAGCACAAAGCCTGGGCTAAAATATAGAGATCATGTGTTGCCCATGCAGCATGATCCCTCTCTCAGCCTGCCTAGTTCACTCCAGAGGAAAGGTAACACCAATACATCTGGAACAAGACAAGCTGCAGAAGCTGCCGGATCAGCAAAGCAATGCTCTAATTGTCCGCCTGTCGGAGCTTCCATCCTAGACCAGCCGCCAACCAAGGCTTAGGGCCTGGTCTGCCCTGCCATGACACTTTGTCTTTAGGTTGCATTTCCTCGCACCAGGGTAAGGCTTGTACCCTCCCAATTGCGCTCTTTCGCCCGAAGCCGTTGACACAATGTGGGGTGTCGGGTTTGGTAAGTGCCGCCCAACGTTCGGCGCTAACAGAAAGCAGGTAGTACCGTCTACTGTTATACGGTAGCTCAGTCATATCTGACTAAGACCTGACACAAAATACCACTAATACAAAAGGAATACACTGCTCGTCTTTCATTTTCTGATTCTCTCAAAATAATATAAAATAACTAAGCTAAAGATGATCAGTAAATCTATAGTATTTATTTTTACTTTGTTAGGTCTTCTTCTTCTGCGTTCACCCGGAGTTTTTTAGACGTGATTGCGCTGTGCCTGTTTTCAGCAGCGCTGCGTGTTTGCGCCGTTAGGCCGACACATCCGGCTTCTGCGGGCATTTGTTGACCAGGTTAACCTTCCTGGGTACTTTGTTAGGTCTAGTATGTAGAGTTGATATTCATTTACTTCTGCAGGATCTCAACCCACTCTACTGGCACCTGACCATCTTGACAGACGATAGTTTGTTACACTGTGGTTTTAAAAAAAAGACTCAATAACCTCTCAATAGCACAAAGCCTGGGCTGGGTTGTGGAGACCAAGTGTTGTCCATGCAGCATGACCCCTTTCTCTGCCTGTCCATGCAGCATGACCCCTTTCTCTGCCTGTCCATGCAGCATGATCCCTTTCTCTGCCTGTCCATGCAGCATGACCCCTTTCTCTGCCTGTCCATGCAGCATGACCCCTTTCTCTGCCTGTCCATGCAGCATGATCCCTTTCTCTGCCTGTCCATGCAGCATGATCCTTTTCTCTGCCTGTCCATGCAACATGATCCTTTTCTCTGCCTGTCCATGCAGCATGATCCCTTTCTCTGCCTGTCCATGCAGCATGATCCCTTTCTCTGCCTGTCCATGCAGCATGACCCCTTTCTCTGCCTGTCCATGCAGCATGATCCCTTTCTCTGCCTGTCCATGCAGCATGATCCCTTTCTCTGCCTGTCCATGCAGCATGACCCCTTTCTCTGCCTGTCCATGCAGCATGATCCCTTTCTCTGCCTGCTTAGTTTACTCCAGAGGAAAGGTAACATCAATACGTCTGAAACAAGATCAGCTGCAGAAGCTGCTGGATCAGTAAAGCAATGCTCTAACTGTGCATTTGTCGAAGCTTTGATCCTAGACAAGCTGCAGACCAAGGCTTAGGGCCTGGTCTGCACTGCCAGACATTTAGTCTTTAGGTTGCATTTCCTCGTACCAGGATAAGCCTTGTACCCTCCCAATTGTGCTCCTTCAACCGAAACCATTGGCACAATGTGGTGTCGCCTAACAGGAAGCAAGTAGTATCATCTACTATCATACAGTAGCTCAGTAATATCTGACTAAGATCAACCTACTCCACTGGTTAAAATTTAAGTTACCACACACGGCCATATTTGATACAACCACACCCAGCTGTAATAGTTATATCTGATGCCACATTCAGTTGTAATTATATTTTATACTATCATACCCAGACGCAGTAATTAACTTTCTACTGTATGTAATATTCTCACACAAAAACATATCCAATTAACATTACTTACTGTATCGACATCCATACTTTTAGTGAACTCTGTTCTAAAAAACTTCATGGCCTCTTCCAGAGAGAGCCCAATTCCTTTGAGGAAGAGTCCGTACTGCAATCGAGCTCCGTGTCGAAGATGGTGGTTCTGCTTCAGAGCAGCGTGGATGTTTTGCATACACAGTGGGAAAGATTTTTTTGACAGCTGAAAGCAGGAAGGCAAACTACATTTCTAGAATGTGTGCGTTCTTACTGTTCGATCTTGTAGAATATGTTGTGTGGTTACTGTTAAATTTTTTAGAATGTGTTATGTTGTTACTGTTAAATCTCGCAGAATATCAGTTATATGGTTACTGTTAAACCTTATGGAATAGGTGCAGTATTCTTACTGTTGAATCATAAAGAATATGTTATGTTTTACTGTTCACAATTGTACAATATGTGTTATGTTCTTACTGTTCACAGTTGTACAATATGTGTTATGTTTTTACTGTTCACAATTGTACAATATGTGTTGTGTTTTACTGTTCACAATTGTACAATGTGTGTTATGTCTTACTGTTCACAATTGTACACTATGTGTTATGTCTTACTGTTCACAACTGTACAATATATGTTATGTTTTACTGTTCACAATTGCATAATATGTGCTATGTTCTTACTGTTCACAATTGTACACTATGTGTTATGTCTTACTGCTCACAATTGTACAATATATGTTATGTCTTACTGCTCACAATTGTACAATATATGTTATGTCTTACTGTTCACAACTGTACAATATGTGTTATGTCTTACTGTTCACAACTGTACAATATGTGTTATGTCTTACTGCTCACAACTGTACAATATGTGTTATTCCTTACTGTTCAGAATTGTACAATATGTGTTATTCCTTACTGTTCAGAATTGTACAATATATGTTATGTCTTACTGCTCCCAATTGTACAATATGTGTATAGGAACCTTCTAGCCTATCCAGTCACAACAAAATGCTAGTCATATTTCTGAAAATTTTGAGTGCATGTCTTCATACTCATGCACACAAAGGATAACAATTCATTGTTGGTGCATATTACACCGACACCAATCAGATATTACGTTTCTCCTTATTACATGATATACACAGGTTAGACAGCACTAAGAACCTGTGACACACCACATGCAAACAAAGTAACATTATTGAAAGCTTGTGTCTTTCTGTGGCAACATATGGATGTGAGCTAAGGACCATTTCACTCATTAAAGAATAAAATCAGGACTCTTGAACTTAAATGTTACAGAAAAGTTCAGAAAATATTTTGGACCGGGAAGAAGAAAAATAGTGACACTCTACCAGACCTGAACATCGAAGAAAAACTGGCTCATAAACAAAATAGGCCTTACCAGCCGTCTTAGAAGTCATGGCTCCAAACCTTCAACCCCACTGGATGAAATGAATGGTCATCATCACTCTTGATGGACAAACTCCAGAACATTACATACAACTATAGGACAGAGACATGTTGGATGGCCTAAAATGGTGGCAAGGAATAAACATCAATAGAACTGATTTAGAACATGAAGATCCAAGATCTGTGGAGACACAACAACGCTTTTGCCACTCAGCAGGGCACATGTTGATTTCACTTACCATTTCAATCATGTCTGCAGTCACCACCCCAACATTCTGAGGTCGTACACTGTAGTCCTGGCCCAGGTATCGCTTGCTCAGGCCACAGAGCATCGGCAAGAGTCTGCCATCTTCTTCCATGCTTGGCAACGCGCGTGAGGTGATCTGAGGACAACATAAGCAGACAAAAGTCAGGAATAAATGCTGAGACAATTAGAGCAACTAATATTCTGTTTGTAATGGACTACAGCGTGGCTTCCAGACTACAGTGTGATGAGGTCAATATCACACCTGGTGAGGTCAAGATCACACCTGGTGAGGTCAATATCATGCCTGGTGAGGTCAAGATCATGCCAGGCGCCATTACTTCCCAGAACATTTCCAGGTACCCAGTTTATACTCAGTCAACCTGGCACATCGGGTCTGTTATTATTTTTTTAAATACCTGCCTCGATGTGCAGAACACATGACCACCGGGCCAGCATGCCAGTCATTGCGCCAGCGTAGCCTCCTTCTGGTGTGCGTAAGTTTTCTCACTGGACATGTAGCCTGAGCAGCCGGACATCTGGGCTGTACTGGCACCTGGCTGTCTTGACAGACGATAGTTTATTACAGTGCTTCAAAAAGTGCATAACTACAACCCATGGCGGTAGCGATAGTGACTGATCTGACCAAATCACGACGTAAATGTTCTTTCACTATTGATGCATGTGAACACATGGTCATTTCCACCATCAAGCACCATCTGATGTCTCACACGGTCCCACCTGCAGTCATGTTCTGCTGTGCCATCACGACCAGCGGCGACTTGCTCATAATGTGCACTATCAATATCTGACCGACTCTTTTCAATGTTCAACTGCCAAGGGATTAACATGTACACAGATCCTCCTAGCTGTACACACATCCTCCTTGCTGTACACTCATCCTCCTAGCTGTACACACATCCTCCTTGCTGTACACACATCCTTGTTGCTGTACACACATCCTCCTTGCTGTACACACAGCCTCCTAGCTGTACACACATCCTCCTTGCTGTACACACATCCTCCTTGCTGTACACTCATCCTCCTTGCTGTACACACATCCTCCTTGCTGTACACTCATCCTCCTTGCTGTATACACATCCTCCTTGCTGTACACACATCCTCCTTGCTGTACACACATCCTCCTTGCTGTACACTCATCCTCCTTGCTGTACACACATCCTCCTTGCTGTACACACATCCTCCTTGCTGTACACACATCCTCCTAGCTGTACACACATCCTCCTAGCTGTACACACATCCTCCTAGCTGTACACACATCCTCCTAGCTGTACACTCATCCTCCTAGCTGTACACTCATCCTCCTAGCTGTACACTCATCTTCCTAGCTGTACACTCATCCTCCTAGCTGTACACTCATCCTCCTAGCTGTACACACATCCTCCTAGCTGTACACACATCCTCCTAGCTGTACACTCATCCTCCTAGCTGTACACTCATCCTCCTAGCTGTACACACATCCTCCTAGCTGTACACACATCCTCCTGGCTGTACACACATCCTCCTTGCTGTACACTCATCCTCCTAGCTGTACACACATCCTCCTAGCTGTACACACATCCTCCTAGCTGTACACTCATCCTCCTAGCTGTACACTCATCCTCCTAGCTGTACACACATCCTCCTAGCTGTACACACATCCTCCTAGCTGTACACACATCCTCCTTGCTGTACACTCATCCTCCTAGCTGTACACACATCCTCCTAGCTGTACACTCATCCTCCTAGCTGTACACACATCCTCCTAGCTGTACACACATCCTCCTTGCTGTACACACATCCTCCTTGCTGTACACACATCCTCCTAGCTGTACACACCTCCTAGCTGTACACTCATCCTCCTATCTGTACACACATCCTCCTTGCTGTACACACATCCTCCTTGCTGTACACACATCCTCCTTGCTGTACACACATCCTCCTTGCTGTACACACATCCTCCTAGCTGTACACTCATCCTCTTAGCTGTACACACATCCTCCTTGCTGTACACACATCCTCCTTGCTGTACACACATCCTCCTTGCTGTACACACATCCTCCTTGCTGTACACACAGCCTCCTAACCGTTCTCTATCATGCTTCATCTACCTTCATCAGTGTATGTGTGTGAGTAAAGTGTGGGAGTTTTTTCATACTAGTTTCAATACTAACGTGAGACATTTTGTATGTGTCTAGATGTGAGGAAGTGTGACTGTATGTGGAGGATGTGTGTGAGTGTGGGGATAAGTGTGGGTGGGGGTGCGTGGGTGGGGGTATGCGTTTGGATGGGTTGGGGTATGTGGGTTTTGGTGGGTAGTGGTATTTGTGGGTGTTGGTGGGATGTGTGGATGGATGTGTGGGGGTGAAAGTAGGGGTGTTGGAATGGGTGTGGGGGATGTGTGTATGGGTGGAGGATATGTGTATGGGACGGATGCGGGGGATGTGTGTTTATGTGGGTGGAGATGTGTGGATGGTTTGAGGAAGTATGTGTGGGAGGCGGGTTTGTGTGGATAGGGGATTGTGTTGGGTGGATTGGGGATGCAAGGGCGGGTGGGGAGATGTGTATGGTGTGTGGGTTTGAGATATGTGTGCGGTGTGTTGGTGGGGGATGTGTGAATGATGTGTGGGTGGAGGGTATTTTTGTGGTGGTATGGGTGGAGGATAGTGTGTGGTGTGGGGGATGTGTGTGATGGGTGCATGGAATGTGCGTATGGGTGGGGTATATGTGTGGGTGAGTAGGGGATTGTGGTTGTTGGTTGAAGTATGCGGGGGTGTGTGGGTGGGAGATGTGTGTGTGGATGGGGAATGTGTGGGTGGGGGTGTGTGAGTGGCTTAGGGATGTGTAGGTGGGTAAGGGAGTTGTATGTGTCGGGGTGGGATGTGTGAGTGGGTGGAGGATGTGTGTGGGTAGGGGTATTGTGATCGAGAGATGTTTGGTTGGGGGTGGGTGGGTGGGGGTGTGTGAGTGCGTAGTGGAGGATGTATGCGTGAGTGAGTGTGTTTGGTGGACGGGTAGGGAATGCGTGTGTGGGTGGGGAGAGGTGTGTGGTGTGTTGGTTGGGGATATTGTGTGAGTGAGGTATGTGTGTGTGGGTGGGGGATTTTTGTGGTGTGTGAGTGGGGGTATGTGGGGTGGATGGGTAAGGGTATCTGTGTGGGTGTGGGTGGGAATATTGTGTGGTATCTGGGTGGGGGATATGTGTGTGGTGTGTAAGTGGGGATGTGTTGGTGAGGGATATATGTGTGTGTGGTGCGTGAGTTGGGAATAGTGCGTGGTAGGGGGTGTATGTGATGTGCGGGTGGGGGATTGCGTGGTGGGGGTTTAGGTTAAGGCATGTGTGGGTGGGTGGAAGTTGTATATGTGGGTGGTGGGGTGTGTGTGTGTGGATTGGGGATGTATGGGTGGTTAGGGAGGTGTGTGTGTGGGTGGGGGGGGGGGGGGGGGTAGGGACATGTCAGTTGGTGGGGATGTGTATGGTTTGGGGATGTGTGAGTGAATGTGCGATGTGTGGGTTGGTGGGGGATTGTGTGCATGGGTGGGGAATATGTTGTCGATGGAGATGTGGCTAAGGGATGGGTGGTTTGAGGTGTGGGTGGGGAGAGGATGTGTGGGTTAAGATGTGGATGGGCGTGGGATGTGTGGGTTGGTGGGGGAATGTTTGTGGGTGGCGAGTGTGTTTTGGTTGGGGGATCAGGTGAGGGCAGTGTGGGGGGGGATGGGTCGGTTGGTGGGGTATGTATGTGTCCTTGGTGTGCGTGTGTGTGGGTAGGTGGGGGTGTTTATGTGTCCCTTGGTGCGCGTGTGTGTGGGTAAGTGGGGTTGTGTGGGTGGGGTGATGTATGGATAGGTGGGAGAAGGGCTTCATAACATGGTAATTAGCCTTGTTTATGTTTACAACATTCATTTCATAATGTTTATTTTTCTTCCTATGTAAATGTATAATGCTCTTGATGAACGAAAGACGAGTGATTGAAAGGGCCGAATGTAAGACGGGCCTGCGCGCCCAATTTGTGACCCTAATAAAGTTGATTTGATTTGATTTGATTTGATTTACCTTGATGGCACTCAGACCATCATGGTGTTGTCTCCACCAAAATTTTTTTGGTTTGTTCATGGAATGAAGCAGGCTAGTACCATATTTATACCCACTGCTGCAAGCTAAGAATGAGTGATGATTGGTCATCATGGCACTAATGCTACCCAAACAAAGATGCAACGAACCAGGGAGATACTGAGGAGGGGATCAAAGCACTTATGGACTTAACGATTTGTTGTGCAGTGAGGATACTCTGATAGCTAATGAAATAACTAACAAACAAAGATGCAATGAATCAGGGAGATACTGAGGGAATCTGAGCACTTATGGATTGAATGGTTCGATGTGCAGTGAGGATACTCTGATGACTAACAAATTAACTAAGATCTAACGAACCTACTGTAAATTTGTTATATAGATGTTTCAAAGTGTTGTGACCTGTTCATCTCATTTTGTTCTTCTTGTGCCTTGCAGTGCAGAGGTGAAGCAAAATCAGCTGGAGAGTTTGTTTTTGGATTTATATATTAAGATCCCCATAAACTCTGTTATTTCCTCTGTCTATCATTTACATGGCCAGTCTTCTTCTTGTTTCTGTTTGGTCTGTTCACTACTTGTAAATTATCACATGATCTTGCCTTGAAAGTTGGTGATTAAATAACACCATTTTTCATATTGTCACGGTGGTCTTTTGTACATAAGTGAGAAGAATAGATGTCCTGTTCCCTACCACAGGATCAAAGGAGAGTAAATCAATCTTCTCTTATTTTGTAAACATAAATGAATCAAATCAGGTGTGCTGCAGTTAGAGCTGAATACTACACTTCTTTGCCACAATTTCTACTCTAAGTACAATTTTCACTCACGGTACAATTATGCAATGTATTACATGAAAGTATATAAGCTATAAACTCAAAAAGTATTAATATCCGCATGTCTTAATATAGAATATGTACACTGAACAAGAATTCACACCTGCATGTCTTAAATATAGAATCTGTATACTAAAAAAGTATTTACATCTGCAAGTCTTTAACAAGCTATATTTGTCTTCAAAGAGAAGTATTTAACTCTGTTACGAACCTGTGAAAAGCATGTCTAAAACAGATAATATAATATAAAGAGAAAGATAACGGAAGAAATACAAATTAAGGCCACTCGTTTTTAAATGAAAAGAAAAACAATAATTTACTGTTAAATTATATGGGAAAACAAAAATGTATTATTAACTGACACTGGAAAAAAGGAATTTACAGAACAATGAAATGGGGAGGGCGAGAGGAGAGAGAGAGTGAAAAAGAGAAGAGATTGGGGAGGAGAGGAGGAAAACTTACAGCCAAAGCCTGTGATAACTGAGTTCTGTACACGGACAACAAGATGGACACCAGGTCTTCCTGTGGCACATAAGCAAAACCAGCCTGCAGAAACACTTTTCGGTTCCTAACCAGGTCCAGAGCTTCTGTGAAAGGAACCTGCAGATACAAATTGTAAACAAAATCTCATTTGCATTTACTGATACGCTTAACAAGTGGGTCATATATGCAATCTTGCTGCCACATTTGTGCATTTGTATTTTCAGAGAGAGAGAGAGAGAGAGAGAGAGAGAGAGAGAGAGAGAGAGAGAGAGAGAGAGAGAGAGAGAGAGAGAGAGAGAGAGAGAGAGAGAGAGAGAGAGAGAGAGAGAGAGAGAGTGTGTGCGTGTGTGTGTGTGCATGCATGTGCGTGCGTGTGTGTGTCAGGTGGGTCCTTCATGATTGGGATGTAGCACGCCTGCTTGCATGAAAACATAGGGTTGAATCCTTTGTGAGGTAACTCAATGAGTTTATTTGACAAATCAAAGAGTGTCTGCTGTTATTATATGTCAAATAGTACATAACATCTATTGAAAGATGCGTAAGCACTACTAACAGCTTAACAGCCATAGCTGGGAAAAAACTTCACCAAAACTCAAAGAATAAGTAAGCATGGGGCAGGTTGTACATAATAATATTGTGAATGATATTTAACAAGAAACTATTTTACTACGCATGATGTCTCATCTAATTTTTTTCCTTGTACCTTGCGATGTCAAGGTGAAGCATAAACAAAGGGAGAGTACCCATTTATGTGCTTCATATATCAGATTTTTATGGAATCTGTTATTCCCTCTATCCATCGTTTACATAGCCGGCTTATTCTGGTTCCATCTGGTCTATGCATCATTGTTTGTTGTGGTATACTGTCAGTTGGTAACCTAGTTATGTGGATGAACCATTTAGCTCACTTTTTTCTAATGAAATCTAGCACTGCTATTACCCCCCACTTTAGTCGTGATATCATCATTTCTGATTTTCTCTCTTCTTAATACAATGAGTATTCTTCTTGACATAAACATCTCAAAACAGTCCTAACATAAACACAGAGGAGTTGGCTGGCACTGATACTATATCAGAGGATCAACCAATGGGCGAGCCGACAATGTGAACACTCTTAGAGAGCTTGGTCGAAACACAGATTTTGAATTTCAAGAATAAACATGAAAAGTTAGAAATCAATCACTACAGAAAAAAAATCAGGGCTTTCAAATTAAATGTTACAGAAATGTTCTCAGAATACCATGGACTAAGGAGAAAATCAGGACTTTCAATCTTAAATGTGACAGAAATGTTCTCAGAATACCATGGACTAAGGAGAAAATCAGGACTTTCAATCTTAAATGTTACAGAAATGTTCTCAGAATACCATGGACTAAGGAGAAAATCAGGACTTTCAATCTTAAATGTGACAGAAATGTTCTCAGAATATCATGGACAAAGGAGAAAATCAGGGCTTTCACGGTTTATAGAAATGTTCTTAGAATATCAAGAACAAAGGAGAAAATCAGGGTTTTCAAACTTAAGTGTGACATAAATGTTCTTAGAATATCGTAGACAAAGGAGAACATCAGGGCTTTCAAACTTAAATGTTACAGAAATATTCTTACAACATCATGGACAAAGCAGAAAATCATGGCTTTTAAACTTAAATGTTACAGAAATGTTCTTAGAATATCATGGACAAAGGAGAAAATCACGGCTTTCAAACTTAAATGTAACAGAAATGTTCTTAGAATATCATGGACAAAAACAGAAATGCTCTTAGAATATCATGGACAAAGGAGAAAATCAGGGCTTTCAAACTTAAGTCTGACAGAAATGTTCTTTAAATATCATGGACAAAGAAGACAATCATGGCTTTCAAACTTAAATGTGACAGAAATGTTCTAAAAATATCATAGACAAAGGAGAAAATCAGGGCTTTCAAACTTAAGTGTGACAGACATGTTCTTTGAATATCATGGACAAAGAAAACAATCATGGCTTTGAAACTTAAATGTGACAGAAATGTTCTAAGAATATAATAGACAATGGAGAAAATCATGGCTTTCAAACTTAAATGTCACAGAAATGTTCTAAGAATATCATGGACAAAGAAGAAATATACTGATTCCACAAGATCTGAAGACTGAAAAAAAAAAACGGGTTCATAAAAAAGCATTGTGTCTCAGAAACTGAAATTATTGGCCATATTTAACGCCACAGTTGCCTGAAAAGAACAGTCTTAAAAAAGTCTTAAAAGTCTAAAGAATCAATGTCATTGCACCAGGTTTAATCCCATATGGCTTGGTCTCTTTACGAATAGGGAGGCCTGCCAAAAGCGTCGCACAAAGCACGAACTCCATAGCTCCAACGACGACCTCCAGGAGTCTCTGAGAAAAATGCACTCCTGAACCGAAAGACGTAGCCCGGAATAGAACCAACAACCTACGGAGCACGAGGCAGACGGCATGACCACTTCGCTATGGAGACACCCTGAAAATGACAGTGATGGAAGGTAGGATTCCTGGAAGCAAAGGCAAGGGTTTAATCAGGACAATGAAGGATACAGGACCTGGCAAATGCTTTAGGGCATGAGGGTGCGTGAGGTATAGGAACTGGCTAATGATCCAGAAAGTTGTAGGCGAGCCAATGACAGGAGTGATGTTCTGACAAACGCCTAATACAGTTGTTCAATTCCATGTGGACATACATCTGTATATTCTATTTATTTGTCCACTTCAATATGTGTAAACACATCTGTATATTCTCTTTGCCTACTCCACATGGACACACATCTATATATTCTCTTAATTTGTCCACTTCACACGTAAACACATCTGTATATTCTCTTAATTTGTCCACTTCACACGTAAACACATCTGTATATTCTCTTAATTTGTCCACTTCACATGTAAACACATCTGTATATTCTCTTTATGTGTCCACATCACATGTAAACACATCTGTATATTCTCTTTATGTGTCCACTTCACATGTAAACACATCTGTATATTCTCTTAATTTGTCCACTTCACATGTAAACACATCTGTATATTCTCTTTATTAGTCCACTTCACATGTAAACACATCTGTATATTCTCTTTATGATTGATTTAGGAACCGACATCACAGCATTTGGGGCATTCTCATAAGTGCTCCGTCCCCATCCTCAGCAGCCAGCGAAGAGTTCCAACACTAATAGTACCAGTAGCAATCTGATTATATGTCCGTCTCGCCTTTCCTCTGAGCATCGAGCATTGGCCAGATCCCCTCATCACTCCTCGCTGTGTCATTCTTGCCAGACCATGGTGATCCATTTGCTCCTCCAAGGTGTACATGTGCTCCCACAAGGCCGCAACCACGTCTGCCTTGTCATGCATCAATACTCCACCAAGTTCTGCAGAGCCAGTCAATCTGTCCACCTGTTCATTCCCCAGCACACCTGGCATGCCCTGGAGAAAAGATCCAGGCGATGCTTGCCACCCGTGACCTCCGAAGCGAAGTAAGCCACTCTGCCCGAAGCTTGCCTGTCCTCACCTTCCTCAGCATGCTTTATGAGTCAGTTACAATCACGATGTGTGTGTGTGTATCATATATATTCTCTTTATATGCCCACGCCACATGGATATGGTCTGTGTTTACAATTTTAATTTTTAACAGTTGACAACCGAGTCTGTAATGGTCGGTTTATTACAGCATACACATAGAAGAGAAAATACAGAACTAAACTACATACTTTATAGAATTCCAGGTCATCAGGATTGCTGATATGATCAAGTCCATCGAGTTGTTTGGAAACATAACTTCGTTCTTCTTTGGATACCTACAGATTAAACAAACAATACATTTAGTTTAACCCTTTACAAGGCATAACGTCCGTTACCGGCCGATCTCTAAATACGAGCGTAGCGTCAGATTCCGGCCGATACTATTATGCATTGTAAAAACGCGATCTCTCGGCTTTCCGACACTTCCGACGGCTACTTTCACTTTCGCCTATAGCTTGACAACGTGGCCGCTATTTGTAAACGCGCTACAATGACTTTGAACAGACTTTTACGGACTTGTTTTGATAGTTTTCGGGAGTTTTAAGCTGTTTTTCAAAATGGATTTCGGCGATTCTTCAAGTGATAGCCGAGATTTCGCTCTGTTCAATTTAAATGACATTAAAGGGCACGAAGTTGATTATTAATCGGAGCTAGATATCAGTGCAAAGCGTTACTTTGCATTAGCAGTCGTGAGTCGGACTTTAAAGAAAGTGATTATGATTCTGAAAATGTGTCTGTAAATTGCCGTATAGATGCATTACATGCAAATTTCACATAAACTATGAGTAAACTTGACAAACTTAGTAAACTTTACATAAACTATGAGTAAACTTGACATAAACTATGCATAAACTTTACATAAAAAAGCGCATAATGTCATAGGCTTAACTCACAGGATATATTGTTTATGCAACATATTGTTTATCAAACATATTGTTTTATATGTCATATCAACATACCGGTTTATATTTCAAGTTATTTGCTGTCAAAAACTGGGCTTTGCTGGAAGCATCCTCCATTTGAAATCGAAAGCGAAACAAATCCAACTCTTGAGCAAGAAACCATCTTCGGAGGTCTTCCCTGAGCCAAGACAAAGACAGTTTACGTCAGTCAAGTTTCTGTATTTTTCATGTAACCATGCAAAAAAACAACTATAAATACATTATTATTGTTTCTCGAAATAATAAACGTGATTCTTTAAACAAGTTTGTATACAAGTGTATATTTTCAAAACAATGTTTCCCCGTGATGAATTTGAATAACGAAGACACAAACAATAGATTGCACGATTTATTGCCTGGCATATTTCGCTGCATCTCGTCAGGTACATACTGCAGAAATCACACAACTTACGTGAATTAATTAGATAAATCCTTCAAACTGAAATATACACATGTTCGCACAGTAATGTCGATTGTCTACCACGGTAATTTTAAACTGACTAACATGTCTTTCTGCTTACACAAGGACGGCTTACAAAGGTTGATTAGTATAGCTTCGGCAAACTTTAACAATCGACTACTTTGTGTGTTGAACAACACACGGAAGGCACTGTCTCTTTCAACCACGTGGTCACTCTCGAGCACATGTCTCCCGACCGATGAAGCCAGACTTTTCCGGTGTGTCGGCCTGCCTAGGCTACCATCTTCTGTGTGTAGTATCTTGTCCAACCAATTCGGAATATGTTCCGAAACCCTGCAATGTAACTGTCGCTCAGTTCTGCCTATGTAGATGGCCTCGCATCTGCATGTAAATTGGTAAATACAATTTGATTTGGCGTACAAAGCTACAGGTTCTTTTACTGCTGGGACTGGGATCGGTGTGTTTCTGTACCTGATGACTAGAGCTGCAGCACAGAATGTTCGCTCGACTGCTGTGGTGAGCCGGTCCCGCAGACGTTGCATTACGTCATCTCCTCGGAAGGTTAGCTGGATGAATACTTTGAGTTTAGGGACTGTAGTTACTTCTGATTTCGGTTTGGGCTGTTGGCAGTGGCGCTTTATAAATCCTGTGGAGTACCCATTCAGGTTTAAGGCATTCTTCAGAGTTTTAAATTCCTCTGTCAGTGTGTCCTGGGTGCATATCTTCCTAGCACGGTCAAACAGGGTCCGTACTAAGCCCCGTTTGTACTGGACAGGTGCGAAGCTCTGAAAATTTAAGTATTGGCCAGTCCATGTTTCTTTGCGGTACACCGATCTTTGAATTGTGCCATCTGCTCTACGTCTCATTAGGATATCTAGAAACGGCAACGCTTCGTTGTGTTCGTGTTCCATAGATAAAGAGATGTTTATATGTGTCTCGTTCATTGTGGCCTGGAACGACGTTGCTTGTAGCTCGTCTGTGGTGATAATTAGTATATCGTCCACGTAACGACGGTAAAAGGCCAAGTTATTGATTTCTGAGGATCTCTTTTCTTCTAAGTGTGCCATGAAGATGTCCGCTAGAATAGGTCCAAGTGGGCTCCCCATGGCCACTCCGTCAATTTGGCGATATGACTTGTTTAGAAAGTTGAATTGTATGTTGGCAGTACATAATTTTAATAGCCTCTCTAGAATAGCCGATGGTATGCCTAGTTTTAGTTGTTTGTCTCTAATGCGTTCGCTTATTATATTCACGGTCTCATCTAATGGAACGTTGGTGAATAAAGAGGCAATATCCATGCATGCCATGTGTTTGTTGTTTATGTCCATAGTATCCAATAATTCCACCAGTTCGAATGTATCCCTGAGTGTTCTTGGATCGAAGGACTGTCGTACTGGCTTTAAAATTTCAGCTAGCCATCTCGCCATTCGGTGTTGTGCCGAGTTAACCATGGAAAGGATCGGTCTTAGTGGGATGCCGGGCTTGTGAAGCTTGGGTAGACCGTACATCTGAGGTGTTTGGGAGCCACGCGGTGTGAGCGTTTTTGCAGTGGCCTCACTGATGAGTCCTGCATTCACAAGTGACTGGATTTCTTTCCTCATTTTTGCATCCAGGTCCTCCGACTTGTTGACTGTTTGCTCTACTCTGAATTTAGATGCGTCTGATAATATATCATCCATTTTTCTCTGGTAGTCTGATATGTCCATCAGTACTGCACCACTCCCTTTGTCAGGTTTCAATATTACAAGGGTTTTGTTGGCCTTTAACGCTTTTAAGGCAGTAAGGTGTTCGTTGGTCAGCGGACATGTCTGTTTAGAGGGGGTTGTGCGATACTGGTGTTCTAAATCTACCAGTTTGGCCTTCAACCACCCGACTGACTCAGCAGAAGTAGATGATAACTTGGAGACTTGATCAAACAACATTTCAAATTGTGCTTTCGACTCAACACGGTTAATGTGTTTGGGCTTAATGCAGAATTTTAATCCGTATGCAAGGGCCTCCGTTTCAATGTTGTTGAGTACGTACGACGATAAGTTCCTCACATATTTCTCTGGGTTGTCTAGTACTGACGTAGTTATCTTTTCAGTGCTCAGTGATTTGTTGAGGCGAGCATTCTCTGCGATTTTCACCTTGTACAATGTTTCTGTACAGAATTTAGTGAACTTCAAGTAGCCATACAAGCTCAATTCTTTGGTGACGTAGTAGGCAGAACTGTGTGTGCGCTTGAGGTTAGCCAGTTTAGACTGGGTTTCTTCTATCTGGTTTTTTGTCAGTCGTCTCAGGTTTACGTCTCATTGTGCCTAATGACTAGCACCTTGGGGTCTTGAAGATAGTTTGTAAAATGGAGTTATATCTCTCCATAACACAAAGCCTGAGCTGAATTTAGAGACGATATGTTGCCCATGCAGAATGATACCTCTCTCATCCTGCCTAATTTACGCCAGAGGAAAGGTAACACCAATACGTCTGGAATAAGTCTGAAACAAGACAAGTTTCATAAGCTGCTGGATCAGCAAAGCAATGCTCTAACTTTCCGCCTGTAGGAGCTTCGATCCTAGGCCAATTGCTGAGGCTTAGGGCCTGGTCTGCCCTGCCATAACATTTAGTCTTTAGGTTACAATTCCTCGCACTAGAGTAAGGCTTGTACACTCCCATCTGCAATCCTCCACCCGACGCCATTGGCACAATGTTGGGTTTCTGGTTTGGTGAGTGCCTCTGTGTCTACTACACCCTGCTCTTTTCCTTATGTGAATGTAACATGCACAATTGTAGCAAAATTAACCGGAGTTCTGTCATCGCTACGGTATGGTCAAAGGGAAACAACCATGCAAATTCTTGCCCGGAGGTTTATCCCAGTTATTGACTTGCTCTCCCTTTGTTTTGTTCCCTGGATAGAACATTCTAGATACTACGACCAAGTTGTCAGTTCATGATTTGCACGGGGCAACTGTGCCGACACGTGTACGCAGAGCGCTGCTCAGGCTGAAAGCCGTAACTGAACTGGGGTTTCAGTTTAGTTGAGTGCAGGCTGCTTGTTCAGAGGACATCGTTTGGTTAGAGCTGTGTGTTGTGTATAAATGGCCATTAAAGGGGCTTTACATTTTCGCCTGCAAGAGGACCAAGCTTCGGATGTGTGATGGTATTTACTTGTAGTTAGAATAGTAACTTCGTGTCGATGTTTCGTGTTACGCGCGCGTGATGTAGGTGTTCATCAGGCTATCTCATGCATAGTTACGAAGTCTGAATAAATGGGACTTAGCCGAAATTGGGGTGGAGAAGGGATGGCTTGATCAACCATGGGTTCATGACATCCTAAGTGATTGAGGCTATGTGGGAGCCAAATAGGAATCGGATTTTCAGACTCTTGGCATTTAGGCCTTTAAAATGAATCTATGCATGAGGTGGTTTGATGACAAATATCACCGGTCAAAGCCAGTATGGCGAAGAGGTGTGACGCGGGACTTCTGGAAGACGCAGCGGACGCTGGGACGGGACACCTAAACCATGGTGTGTGACCTATCTAATTACTCGGAAGGATGATCGGCGATGTTTGCGAGTGTTGGCAGAAGGATTCCGTGAACGACCGATGTGATGACGGCTGTCTCCGCAATTTCGTGTGGCCACTGGATTTTTCTATTTCTACTTTCCCCCCACCTGTCCTTTGCCTATTTAGTTCTTCTGAAGGGATCAAAGGGAGGGATATTAATTATTTCAGGTGGGGAAATAGAACTGAGGGAAATAAAACCTTCGGTCCATCCGACTGTTGTTCCAGGGAACAATGATACTGTTCTACCTGTTCGCCTATTGGACAGAGGTGAGAGAATGGAGTGGATAGCACCCGCTAAATGGGGGATAGACCATGTATTTACAGAGAAACTGGATATCACCCGCTACAAGGGGAATAAAACACGTATTCACCCAGGGGATTATTGACACCTGCTAAATGGAGGGGGGAACCATGTATTAAAAAGCCATTGATTAGAATGAGGGTACATCTCACCCATCTGAGAGAAACCTAAAGAATGGGGAAGTATCTGAGATGGTTACACAGGTATCAGAGGAGTGAGAGAAACTTAACCCTTTAACAGGCATAGCGCCTGATAGCGTTCGATGCGTTAAACAGGCGTAGCGCCCAATCGCGTCTTTGATGACTAGTCGTTTTAAAAATGCGATCTCTCGGTTTTCCGACACTTCCGATCGCTACTTTCACTTTCGCCGATAGCTTGACAACGTGGCCGCCATTTGTAAACGCGCTACAATGACTTTGAACAGACTTTTTTTGATAGTTTTCGGGATTTTTACGCTGTTTTTCAAAATGGATTTCGGCGATTCTTCAAGTGATAGCCGAGATTTCGCTCTGTTCAATTTAAATGACATTAAAGGGCACGAAGTTGATTATTAATCGGAGCTAGATATCAGTGCAAAGCGTTACTTTGCATTAGCAGTCGTGAGTCGGACTTTAAAGAAAGTGATTATGATTCTGAAAATGTGTTTGTAAATTACCGTATAGATGACGGAAAATCACAAACAACATGCCGTATTTCGTAAATATTTGTGTTCATATATGGATTACCGGCAACAATCACGTAAGTAACATATTCTGCATGCTTTTCCCTTCATTGTGTTGTTTATTTTACTAAAATCGGTTGACTAACACCTTATTTGTGATGTTTTTACTAACGCGACCCGAAATTTTACAGAACCTGAAAAAATCTTGCCCGTTCAGGGCTACAAAACGGACAAGCGTCTGCCCTGTAAAGGGTTAAGGTAGGGTCTGTGGAGTGGCCGAATATCTCCTCAAAAGGGTTGCTTAGCGTTATACTAATGCCTAACCATTAATGCATAACATAACTGAGACTTTTGCAGGATCTTGTGTGCCTCACCTGTGTCTACCCGGCAGGACCAGTCCGAGCTGCCGTACAGTTCTCGAGGGACGACGCTCTTCCTGCAGCGACCTGACAGCCGAGTCCCAGTTCATCCCAGTCCAGACCACAGCAGGTGCGGATGGGTACAGGGTCATGTATATTTTTATATATTGATTCTATAACTCCGAGAGCCTCGCTCCTATATTCAATATGCATTATTATTATTGTTGCTCTCACAAAGTTGTTTTGTTGCACAGCCTGTCATGGAGTGTGTACTAGACGAGCGTAAACCCGACCTGCAAACCTACAGTATGGAACGAACCAAGACGAATGTGGGCGTGAGCTTCCCAGTTTGGTTGTAGCGCCCAGTCGTTCCTGACAAGTCAGAGTTACAGTGGCCATGGTTTTTGCAAGTCAACCACTAAACATCACCATTCCATGAACAGCCAGCCACCATACCTCAGTGATCAATAAGGTAAAAGATGTATCTACCAATGTCATATCTGGCTACTGCGGCCCAGAGAGGGGTCTGAAAAGAGACTTGGCCTAATATATATACGGCCAGCTGTGATTAACTTTAGTCACCTTATGTGCGACTCCAGATACCTGAGTCCAGTTATTATAGACTACAGAACTGTGTTAGTGACTCCATTTACTAGAAGCTGTGGTGTATAGACAGTGCTTATCTATGTAGACAAGAGTCTGTGGTGTATAGACAATGCTGAATTACGTATTATCGATGTTCAAGGAGTATGTAAATCCAGGTGCCCTATTTAATATGAACTGGAACGTTGTTATATACCGAAGGGCTATCCTGGGTATAGTGAACTATCAGTCCACTTGATTTGTAAACTCGCCGTCCACTGTAACCTAGACCCAGTGGGAGGGAATCCAAGGAGTTTAGGGCCAAGTGATACCAGCACTTTACCAGGTGTACCAACCTCGAGCTGCTACTACGCCAGACTGTCCCATTCGTGAGGAGGATCAGCATCGACCTGGTGAGAGTCCTTCTACCGCAGACTGCAGAGACTGAAACAGGGATGGCTCGATGATGATAGCTGTACACCTATCCTGCTGATCTGGCCTATAGATTAGTCTACTGCCTACCTCTATCTATCTCCATTTATTGTGATATCCTAGTGTATAATAAATGTCTAGTATGTTCGTTTCAGACCAGAGTTGAGTCGCTAATATGGATGCAGCCTTAGAGGGTCAAGTCCATTGAAAGAAAGATTGTCAGAGAGGGTTGTCCAGAGGCTGGCGGGGTTGGTAGACTAAAACTCAAGTACCCAATACACAGAACTGAACCCACTGTATATAGTGTAGCAATAGCTCCCCTCACCCCAGGGACTTTGTGACACCAATGATGAACAAAAGATGAATGATTGGAAGTGCCGAATGTAAGACGAACCTCCATGCCCAATTTGTAACCCTTTGAAAATAAAGTTCATTTGTTCATAAACTATATTCTATACATGACTGTAGTAAATCTTCGGCTAAAGAAATGTTAACTTCTCAAATGTCATCAGTTTCACAAATGTACATTGACAGATAATTATCTCAATCCTTACGATCTGCAGTAAGCCAGTCTGAGGATAAAGTGCGACACATGGTCTCGTTGGCGGTTTTCACTTTCCTTCTCCTGCAAGAGCCAAAAAATAAAGCAATTTTATTCATTTTAATTGACAAAGTTAATTAAGTCTTCAACTTTATTGGGGAAAATAAACTATCACAGAAAAAATTACTGCAAGAGAACACTAATGCTACTTGACCATTTCAAACAAATGTTTCATAGAAGTGATGTACCTGTGTACATAGAAGTAATGAACTTGTGTACATAGAAGTGATGTACTTGTGTACATAGAAGTGATGTACCTGTGTACATAGAAGTAATGAACTTGTGTACATAGAAGTGATGTACTTGTGTACATAGAAGTGATGTACTTGTGTACATAGAAGTGATGTGCTTGTGTACATAGAAGTGATGTGCTTGTGTACATAGAAGTGATGTACTTGTGTACATAGAAGTGATGTACTTGTGTACATAGAAGTGATGTGCTTGTGTACATAGAAGTGATGTGCTTGTGTACATAGAAGTGATGTACTTGTGTACATAGAAGTGATGTACTTGTGTACATAGAAGTGATGTACTTGTGTACATAGAAGTGATGTACCTGTGTACATAGAAGTGATGTACCTGTGTACATAGAAGTGATGTACCTGTGTACATAGAAGTGATGTGCTTGTGTACATAGAAGTGATGTGCTTGTGTACATAGAAGTGATGTGCTTGTGTACATAGAAGTGATGTGCTTGTGTACATAGAAGTGATGTGCTTGTGTACATAGAAGTGATGTGCCTGTGTACATAGAAGTGATGTGCCTGTGTACATAGAAGTGATGTGCCTGTGTACATAGAGGTGATGTACTTGTGTACATAGAGGTGATGTACTTGTGTACATAGAGGTGATGTACTTGTGTACATAGAGGTAATGTACTTGTGTACATAGAAGTGATGTGCTTGTGTACAAAGAAGTGATGTACTTGTGTACATAGAGGTGATGTACTTGTGTACATAGACGTGATGTACTTGTGTACATAGACATGATGTACTTGTGTACATAGAAGTGATGTGCTTGTGTACATAGAAGTGATGTGCTTGTGTACATAGAAGTGATGTGCTTGTGTACAAAGAAGTGATGTACTTGTGTACATAGAAGTGATGTACTTGTGTACATAGACATGATGTACTTGTGTACATAGACATGATGTACTTGTGTACATAGAAGTGATGTGCTTGTGTACATAGAAGTGATGTGCTTGTGTACATAGACGTGATGTGCCTGTGTACATAGACATGATGTACTTGTGTACATAGAAGTGATGTACTTGTGTACATAGACATGATGTACTTGTGTACATAGACATGATGTACTTGTGTACATAGACATGATGTACTTGTGTACATAGAAGTGATGTGCTTGTGTGCATAGAAGTGATGTGCTTGTGTACATAGAAGTGACATACTTGTGTACATAGAAGTGATGTGCTTGTGTACATAGAAGTGATGTACTTGTGTACATAGACATGATGTACTTGTGTACATAGACATGATGTACTTGTGTGCATAGAAGTGATGTGCTTGTGTACATAGAAGTGATGTACTTGTGTATATAGACATGATGTACTTGTGTACATAGAAGTGATGTACTTGTGTACATAGAAGTGATGTGCTTGTGTACATAGAAGTGATGTGCTTATGTACATAGAAGTGATGTACTTGTGTACATAGAAGTAAAGCACTTGTGTACATAGAAGTGAAGCACTTGTGTACATAGAAGTGAAGCACTTGTTTACATAGAAGTAAAGCACTTGTGTACATAGAAGTGATGTACTTGTGTACATAGAAGTGATGTACCTGGGTATATAGAAGTGATGTGCCTGGGTACACAGAAGTGATGTGCTTGTGTACAAAGAAGTGATGTACTTGTGTACATAGAAGTGATGTGCCTGGGTACATAGAAGTGATGTAATTGTGTACAAAGAAGTGATGTACTTGTGTACATAGAAGTGATGTACTTTGGTACATAGAAATGATGTACTTCCGCACACAGAAGTTAGTTAGTTAGTCGTGGTTCCAACTTCACGGCAACAGATCGCCCCCATTATGCTCCGTTCCTGTGCCAGTGAACATCACATGAAATGCTCCTGACTATCCTATGTGAATAGTGGAATAGACAGGAGTCTCGACAAGCCAACAGCCCACACAGGTACACAGTGCATAAAGCTGCCGTCAGAATGCCAACACAAAAGTCCTCCGCGGAAAATACACTTCATCTTCGATGGATGTGGCAGTCACCAGAAAACCAGCAGCCACAATTACTGCATTAAAAGTCGAGAGGATTGACTTCATTGCCCCAGGATTTATCCTGTACAAAGAAAAGATGTACTTGTGTACAAAGTGATGTGCTTGTGTACAAAGAAGTGATGTACTTGTGTACATAGAAGTGATGTACTTGTGTAAATAGAAGTGATGTACTTGTGTACGTAGAAATTATGTAATTCTGCACATAGAAATTATGTACTTGCGTACATACACATGATGTACTTCTGCACATAGAAGTGATGTATTTGTGTACATAGACATGATGTACTTGTGTACATAGAAGTGATGTACTTGTGTACATAGACATGATGTACTTGTGTGCATAGACATGATGTACTTGTGTACATATAAGTGATGTACTTGTGTACATAGACGTGATGTACTTGTGTACATATAAGTGATGTACTTGTGTACATAGAAGTGATGTACTTGTGTACAAAGAAATGATGTACTTGTGTACATATAAGTGATGCACTTGTGTACATAGAAGTGATGTACTTGTGTACATAGACATGATGTACTTGTGTACATAGAAGTGATGTACTTGTGTACATATAAGTGATGTACTTGTGTACATAGATGTGATGTACTCGTGTACATAGAAGCGATGTACTTGGCAACACAGAAGTGATGTACTTGGGAACATAGAAGTGATGTACTTGTGTACATAGAAGTGATGTACTTGTGTACATAGAAGCGATGTACTTGGGAACATAGAAGTGATGTACTTGTGTACATAGAAGTGATGTACTTGTGTACATAGAAGTGATGTGCTTGTGAACATAGATATGATTACTCGTGTACATAGAAGTGATGTACTTGTGTACATAGACATGATTTACTCGTGTACATAGGCATGATGTACATAGAAGTGATGTACTTGTGTACGTAGAAGTGATGTACTTGGGAACATAGAAGTGATGTACTTGGGAACATAGAAGTGATGTACGTGTACATAGAAATTATGTACTTGTGTACACAGAAGTGATGTACTTGTGTACATAGACATGATGTACTTGTGTACACAGAAGTGATGTACTTGTGTACACAGAAGTGATGTACTTGTGTACATAGACATGATGTACTTGTGTAAGTAGAAGCGATGTACTTGGGAACATAGAAGTGGTGTACTTGTGTACATAGAAATTATGTACTTGTGTACACAGAAGTGATGTACTTGTGTACACAGAAGTGATGTACTTGTGTACATAAAAGTGATGTACTTATGTACATAGAAGTGATGTATTTGTATCGTGATCAATCCCATAAATGATCAGTTTTCACCAACACATACAGAATTATAACGGCAGCCTGCCAAAAGCGTTGCACAAAACATACAACATCAATAAATCATAAACAGACAACATCATTACAACAGGGACGCAGAGGTGTTTCCAAGGCACCAGGGCCAGGTTTTATACTGGCCAAGACCTACTAACACGTCCTAGCCGTGCGTCCTGGGCAACAGGTCCCTTCAGGGTCCTGGCTAACGTAGTAGGATCACTGATTCTTCCAAAGTCGGAGAGTATCTGTCTGCACGGCGAGGAACCACCAGTCTGCACACCAATAAGCCAGACATGGGACAATGGATACTCACGCAAACCTCAGTCGGGTATGACATCACACTGATGTTGGACAACAGGATGTCTTCATCCGACATACAGGACTTCACGCTGGAGTTCACAGCCAGCTAACGCAAGCAAGCAATCATTACAACATAAACATACAACATCTATTGTCTTCTGCTGTTCATCTCCCAATGGGACACAGGCTCTCAACCAACTTCAGCAAGGCCCACTGTAGACTTGCTCACGATTGATTGCATTCTGCATTTGATCAAGAGTACAGAGTTTTCGCAGACCGCTAGGGGTCATCGCCGGAGCTAAAGAGTTTGTGCATATTTAAAAGGCACCCAGCTGTTTTGGAGAGAGAGAGAGAGAGAGAGAGAGAGAGAGAGAGAGAGAGAGAGAGAGAGAGAGAGAGAGAGAGAGAGAGAGAGAGAGAGAGAGAGAGAGAGAGAGAGAGAGAATACAACCAGGTGCAATAAAACTGACCCTCTTGCTTTTAACCTTTTGTCTTAATTAACTAAAGTGCAATCAATACCATGTTCACACTTTAATTTTTTTTCCAATGAACATACAAGATGAGAAATTGAACAAAATGGGTTAAATTTGAGAAAACATACTGGCTGTCCTGTCTTCGTTCTCAAAATACTGTCCCTCAGTTTTGTTGTGGCGATCTCCTTCTCAAGCAGGTCATTGTACTTGTTGGTTCCCTTCTGGTGGGTGATTCCTACTGTCTCCACAGCCTTCAATACTAGCCAATGGACAACATTATTATTAATTACAGAAAAAAAATAAATGTGTATAATATCCTGTTCAGCCCTTTTGATTTATAACTGGGATATGTAACGTCTGTCATGATCGAAGAAATACAAGCTATTAGTAAACTGAGTACAGACATGATAACATAATTGCTGAATGATATCTATAACTTGGGGTAGAAAATTCCTGGTGCTTTGTCACCAAAACGTCTGTATTTTCCATCATTGTCTTTCTGCAAAATTAAATATACTGGCTCCTGAGAAACATGAGCTGCCTCCTGAATTAGGTTTAGTTTTCTCTACCTCTGTCTATAACAGTGGATATATTACATGATGATCTCTTCAAATATGTTCTTATAGCTCTACCAAAGAAATCTGGTGACGTGGATTGTGGGGAATATCACACAATTATTTTAATGAAATAAGTTTCTCTATTGTGGGTAAAGACAATGCCATGCATATCTGAGAACATAAACAGAAAGAAAAACTGAATTGAACAGAGATCTATATTTGTGCTTTATTGACTACACAAAGGAATTTGATAACTGAAACACAAAGAAGTGATTAGAATGTTTGAAAATTTAAACATTGATGGTAAAGATCTGAGAATTACAATAAAAAGTATATCTTGGCAAAACAAAGCAGTTTCAAGAACTGACAACCAAAAGGGAACATTAGTTCAATTTAATGTTTACAGTGAAATAATAATGAAAACCCACAAGAGATCTACGTCAGGATTCTCAGTTGGTGGCCATAATGTTATGCATTATGCTGATGACGTGGTTTTGATCGCTGGCAATGAAACGCAGTTACAAGAAATGACAGACATGATTGCAACAGAAAATCAAAACAAGTCTTTGAATCACAAAAATAATAGTAATTACAAAGAGAAAATGTATTTCTAAATGCAACATCACAATGAATGTAATCAATCTGAAACAAGTCAATGTATTTAAGTATTTAGGTACTTTAATGGCAGATAGAAGATAAGATGTGTTAACAAAGTTAAATGTAGAAGTGCCTAAGCAAAGGCAGCATTTCACAAGGGTAAGAATTGATTTATCAACAATTGATTTATCTAGGGGGCTGCGTGGTCTCGAGGTATGGTGTCCGCCTCGAGTGCTGAAGGTCCTGGGTTCACGCCCCGGTGATGACCAGGATTTTTTCTCGTGGACTTCCAGTAATAAAATGTCCCCTGGTCTCTGGGTAGTGAGATCGGACGCCCGTGTGTATTGTTGTGCACGTAAAAAATCCCTTGGCAGTTGGAAATTGAAAAAGAGTAGCCTAACGGCTATCTTCTCCGGGAAGATTAACCCAGTCAACAAATGCCTGCAGAAGTCGGATGTGTCGGCCTAATAGCGCAAGAACGCAGCTCTGCTGTAAACAGGCACAACGCAATCACGTCCGAAAAAGAAAAAAAAACTCAGGATGAACGCAGAAGAAGTAGAATGTTTCTATGATGTATGCTTGGAAGCCATATGAGTGACCTTTCTTGCAATAGTGGTCTTTAGCATAAACTGGCCTTTGTTATATAGCTTATTATCTCTCAAACGTGAGTGTTACAGACACAATTTACATATAAAATCTCTGCCTATAATGATAAGAGTTTAATTAGTTACCAATGGTTTGTGGAAGTTTCCCCCTTTTGCTCTACTGAACATATTTATTATATCATAATTTGACAAATTTGAGAAAATGTATTTCAGTACCTACTTGCGGTCAACCCCAACCGCAGGCTGATTTACTCGGCAAGTTGTACCCACTTTTACGTTCAGTAGTTTGCCATTGCTTCCTGAACAAGAAATCGATGTTGAAATCTCTGACTAGAAACTACTAGAATGATCCCGCTGCTGTATACAGTGTATAAGCGAAACAAATCATAAAAATGACAAAAGCATAAAGTTGCAAATGTAGCCACTTAATTACAATAATAGTGTACTACTACACATGTAGTGGCCTTGAAAATGTGAATTATGAAGAATGACTTAATTCTTAATTATTACAGGTGCCAATCAATAGCAGATGATTATGATTTCATCAGTAGTCCAACACGCCAGGATCCCAACAGAAACTAAAGCATTTACAATGAATGTCCACATGTAAAATAATGCAGTTTTTTTTTTCTAGGGGTCATGAACTACCTACGGAGTTTAACACAGTTCGTGTTTTGTGCGAAATTTTCGTCGGGCGCTTTAGGTAACGTCATCATTGGCACCTTGCCGTCTTGACAGACGATAGTTTGTGCTTTACAAAGGCATAATAACTTTTAACTATGGCGGTAGCGAGTGTGACTGATAAGGCCAATTTGCGCTGTAAATGTCCGTTCACAGTGGGTGCATGCGAACACGTGGTCATTTCCACCATCATGCACCATCTTACGTCTCAAACGCTTGGTGTGTGACTTTTCTGCAATAATTTTCTCCTTTGACTTTATTCCATTTCTGATATTTGCCCTCCATGCAACACGTTCAGCGGCGACTTGCTCCCAATGTGCATTATCAATGCCTGTATCAGTCATGTCCCGCTTACACACATCTTTGTATCGTAGTAGAGGCCGACCCTGAGATCTCTTACTCATCTGTAATTCACCAAAAAAGATATCCTTTGGTATTCTACCATCATCCATCCTCCTAAGATGTCCTATCCATCTAAGTCTACGAAGACTGAGCATGGAATAAACCGTCACACAACCTGATCTTTCCAATACTTCAGTATTTGTGATTTTGTCTTGCCACTTAATACCAAGAATTCTTCGCAGACACCGCATATGAAAGCTGTTTAAATGTTTCTCTTGGTGTGAGTAAGTTGTCCAGGTTTCACTGCCATAGAGAAGAGTACTAAGGACACAGGCTTGATAGACAAGGACTTTTGTTTTGGCAGTAAGCTTCCTGTTCTCCCAGACTTTTTCTTAACCTGTTCATTGTTGTTGCTGCCTTACCAATCCGGATGTTAATTTCCTGATCTAGGGATAATTTGCTATTTACCACCGATCCTAGATATGTAAAATGGTCTACTATCTCTAGTGAAACCAAATTCAGAACAAGCACTGGAGAATGCAGATAGTAGACATTGCAATTCTTCCTCAGAGTGGGTCGTAACTGCAGCATCATCTGTCATTAGGTAACGACATAGGTTCATAATGGATATATAGGCCCATGCAGTGTAGTTGATTATCTTGCCTTTACAGTACTTTACTTTACTTAAACTCTTCCCCCCTTTATCAGAACAACAACCTTCGTCTATGTCAGATAATTAATTTATAATTTACCTTTCAACCTCTCAACGGCCAACTCCTCAAATTCCTGCAAGGAAATTGTATCGGTTGGAGGATGTGCGTATAGTTGAAGACGATGAGGATAACGATCGTCTATCACTTTCTTTGTATCACCTGCTCTTCCTTTTGTTCTTGTTCTGCTTACAAACTCCATAACTTTACTTTAAAGAAGTTCGCTAAACTGATATTCCTCGATTGCTAGATAAACAAATGTTTACAATTCCCGCCACGTTTGTTTTGTTTCAGTTTGTAAACTGGTTGTAATTTTGCTAGGGATCCGTACTTAATACTTGGCAAAGTGTCCGGTTTACTATATGTACGTCAGTGATATCAAGAATTACGCATAACTGTGCAGATGCCGAGATAACGGGTTCAACCCCTACACCAGACAGTTGGACTAAAATGTTGACCTATCGTCCTTGACTTGGGGATGTAAATTACAAATACCCTTGCCGGGAAGGTTAACCCGGTCGACAAATACACGCAGAAGTCGGATGTGTCGGCCTAACGGCGCAAGAACGCAGCCCTGCTGTATGTAAACAGGCACAACGCAATCACATCCGAAAAAAAAAACTCCGGATGAACGCAGAAGAAGAAATACCCTTGAAGTCATAGTGGGTTCGTCTGATGGCGAGGGACGTTGTTAATACTAGGGAAAGCGCAAACATTCAGTCGAACACTACTAGAAGCAGTGTGTATAGATGACGCTTGATTTCAAAATGAGCAAGCGCAAAAATAATAATAAAAGTAGTACAACATCGAGGTCAGTATGTCCGAATGGATAAGAGAGCGTTGAGGTAGCAGGTTCAAACCCTACACTGGTCAGTTAAAACTAAAATATTTACTTTTCGACTGAGTGAGTTCGCCTGATGAGTAGTAATAGTGAAAGCTAACCTAACCCATACGCAAACATCAGCAGTTTTACTAGAAGAAGTGGGACTTCTATGAACTACGTTTGAGTTCAAGTCTAGCAAAGAAAATAGTAGTACATCTAGTAACTTGCTGACTGCCGTGGCTGCATCTTGCGATCTCCAACGGTTCTCAAGAGTTGTACTGAGCAAGGAACAACATTGCAGTTGAGATATATACACATTTCATACACGAGAGAACATTACAGATATAGCCAAATTTCAAACTCATCTCATCTCATCATGTTCCTCTTGTACCTTGCGGTGTCGAGGTGAAGTATAAACAGCGGGACATTGAGTATTCTTCTCAGGAATCTCATTTCTGTCGTTGAGATTTTTCTTTTCTTTTTTTCTGTCATTGTCTAGGTTTGGAATTGATAACATAGAGTTGGTAGGTGTCACAGGATAAAGTAACTTGTCAGTCGATCAATGATAACCAAACCCGACATTATTTTGCTAACACAATTGACGCTTTTATGGTGAACAAACTGAGGACAATACGTCTGTACAGATTCTCGACACCTGGTCAACAGTGTGTATGAGATCAAGGGAGTCACGTAGAGTTGTCTACACATAGTCGACAAGTTTGATGACAGGATGTTATTCGAGAGGTGTGTACTGGCGACATTTGTCTACCAAACGGAAGTGGGTCGTTGCAAGTGATAGACAGAATGCCTGCTAGAGGTCAGAAGGATTATGTAAGGGGAGAAAGGTCTTTGGCTTACAGACAACCCGGATATTTGTTGGATGAGACAAAGAACTCCACAGATGAAAAGGAAAATTGACAGCTAATTGACTCTGGTTAGTCTGGAAACAGGAGGACAAAGCCAGATTCTGGACTGATTGGCGTCTGGACTTTCCGGTGACTCACTCAAGCACCTATATAAAACCCAGTGCAGTAAACAGGTGGATGGAGTCGAGGAAAACATTCTGAAGTGTAGAATTGGGGATAATTCCCAGTTGTGGTATATTAGAGGGACTAGCCTATCTTAGTAGGGATAGTTATCCACGGACATAGATCCAATCGGATTGCCTAGTTTCTCGAGTAACAACAGGAATAGAAATATGGTAAGCAATTAATTATATCTACTTAAGAGTATGATTATGAATAGAGTACAGTACTGTGTAGTGATATAATGAATTAGGATTAGTGATAGAATGTTCTATAAGTGCGGTGCTAGAAAGTATCATAGGAGCGTCGGCACTAGTATTCTATGTTGTGGCTTCAAGTAGCTTGTGTTATATATCGTTTTACTCAGGAAGTTGAGGACAATGTAGTGGAATAATAATTAGAGAGATTAAGGATGGTTGAGAGGGAGGAGGGGAATGTGTAATGGTAGGATCTTCCAGTAGGGCATCTGCTGGGTTTCTACCCGTTCCGTTATTCTTTCCTGGTGTTGTCATGTCTCAGATCATATGATTGATTTATTTGGCCGCATGACAGAGATCGGATCTCTGTTATAGATCTGAGTGCTGTTAATTGCATACAATCACCTAATTACGGTCAGGACTGAGTTGCCCTCACCATGATGTTATCTGCTCTACAGGTTCCATGTACAGTTCCCCTTGAGTGTTCTACGTGAGTGGGAGAGGGTTTACTTCGAAGAAGCAGTTTCAAAGTTTGACACAATGATGGCTCAGCATCTGAAGACAGAGGTTGCTGAGAGGCCGCTACATAGGGCTTATACCCAAGTTGGTTTGCGGGAACCTGGCTTCTGCTGAGTGGAATTGTATGAACAGAAGTGTTGTGTTTAATGAGTGATAAGCTTCATCACCGAAGATTAATAACTCGCATACTAAGGACATATATATATATATATATATATATATATATATATATATATATATATATATATATATATATATATATATAGCTATATACACATCTACCTAACAAACATTAATAGGTTGTGTTCTAAAAGAGGGGAAAATGTTATAACCAGAAACTAATAAACAGTAGAGTTTCCCCAAGTGACATTTCAGTTAATTGGAGAACTATCAGTTCAAACAAATATTAGGAAACAGAGTAACTTCACCGTGTGGTGGAGTGGAGACCAAGATCAACAGTGTCTATCGGATTACCAGCATCCTGTTTGTTCGAGTGATTGGAGAAAGTCGTCATCTTCTGGGTGAGGTTCACTGTCCGGAAAAAATGGTGCTGTTGTGTGCTAAGCACTATGATGTTACAGACTTTGCTTCTAAATCACTGGTCTACCATTAGAATACACGTCACACATTCTACACCTTATACACACATACACTTCTCCTACATATACTCTTTGCTTTAATAAATTTCTTGTTTTTATTTGTTGAAGCGAGAGTTGTCAAGTATGTTATGTTGGGGAAGAATGAGAGGGGGCATGATCCAGGGGTGAGTAAGAGTGAGAGGAAGGTGTCTTCAGATTGAGGGAGTGTGTGGACGGAGTCTGCTGGATATCTCCAGAATAGAGATATTGAATTAAAACAAATGTGGGTATCGATTCTCTTCACTCCAGGGACGACACTAAAGTGGTAAAGAAGAACAAGTAACTAATACAACATTCATTCGTTACACACACACTACATTTATTGGGGGCTCGTAAACGTGATCTTTGGACAGCGGGATTTTTAGACAACGGGATCTTTTAACACGGGATCTTTAGTTAGAGGATGGAGATATCCTATTAGTGAGAATCCAGCTAGAGTGAATGTGGATAGGTGTTAGGACTTATCTTACCTGTTCACACTTCACACGTCTGCATAGGTCTGTGGTCCTGATTCTACTCTTGTCACTGAGTGATTGTGTTGTGTTGTATGGTGTGTTATAAATATATAGATTAATAGTATTTGGTCATTAGCTATATATTGGTTTAGAGATAATCTATACTCTATCTGTTGAGTTACCTCTCTGTAAAATGGCCACTCCTAGATTAACTACGGCGGAACTTAGGGCAAAGGGGGAAGAAATAGGATTGTCGGGTTCTGCTCTAACGGATTACATACAGGAAGTGGAGAGGGAATATCGTCAAGCAGAAAGGGAAGATCGAAGGCCGAGTTGGAATTGAGAAGGATGGAGGCAGAGCAAGCAGCTAAGAAATTGGAAGCAGAACAAGCTGCTAGGCAACTTGAGGCTGAGCAAGCCATGAGAAGGCTGGAAATAGAAGCTAAAAATTGGAAGCAGAGCAAGCTGCTAAGTTACTTGAGGTTGAGCAAGCTGCTAAGCAACGGGAAGCGGAGCAAGAGGCTCAGAAAAGGGAGCATGAGTACCGGATGCGGGAACTCGAGCTCAAGAGGCAATCTAGTGGGGAAACTGAGGGAGCAGTGGGAGGTTCCTCTCTCCCTGGCTCAACACCAGTAAGTGGACATAGCTACCATGCTATGAAGTTCCCTCTAGCGATCTACGAGGAGGACAAAGAGAAGATTGACCAGTACCTTCAACGCTTCGAGGCTATGTCAGTTGCTATGGGTCTGGAGCATGACAAATGGAATCTCAAGCTATCCCAGGGATTACGCGGGACCGGTTACGAGGTTTATTCTCGCCTGCCACCAGGACATGAGAACAATTATGACGAGTTGAAGACGGCTTTGCTTAAACGTTTTGAAGTTACGTCCCATACCTACCGGAAAAAATTTCGAGGAGCGAAACGAGAACCGGGGGAGTTGTTCGCCGCCTATAGTCTGCGTCTGAAAGCATATCTCCATAAGTGGATGGATTTGGCTGGGTTTGCGCATGACTATGAGAGTCTGGAAGAGCTCACGGTAGTCGACCAGATGCGGAAGCAAATGTCGAAACCTCTCAGGACATTCTTGGGAGAACAAGGGGCGGAACGAATCGACATGGTGACGAAATTGGCAGAACGGTTCGTCGAGGTCCATGGGGAGGCAACAGAGAACATTTCTACAAACACCAAAAGTCAGGAAAAACATAACCTGAAGAAAGCAAAAGCACAGGAACTAAAAAGGCGGAACCATATGTCAAAACTTCAGAGGAGAGTTCGGAGAAGACAAAGGGGGAATGCAAGAAAATTTCGAGCTCTACACATAAACGACCATGGTCGGAGAAGTGGTGTTCGATTTGTAAGTCACCTTCTCACAATACGAGGGATTGCAAATCGAAGGCTAAGAACCCTCACTTCGCGGCATGTCAAGTGACTTCAACGCAGGTGGACACTGACAATGCCAAGGTCGACAAGGAAGCTCACCACCAGGAGAGCTGACTCAAGTCCGGCACAAGAAAATCTAGGACAGGGAAATGGTGCAAACACTGCAGGTCGAATACACACAATGCTATTGACTGCAGGGGAAAGTCAGGAGACACTCAATTCGTCGTGTGCCCCGGAAAACCTAAGGTGGAGCCCACCGAACAGGTCGAGGCCGAAGAAGAGACTCCAGACCAGGAAAAACCACCTGTAGTGGAATTGGTAGAAGTTAACGGTCGTCAAGTGGAGTGTTTATGCGACACAGGACTGGACGGGGAGGCCATGATTTCTGCGGATCTGGTACATCCAGAACAATTCACAGGTGAAACCATGGAGATACAGCCTGCACAGAAGAGTGCTGTAGCCATGAAATTGCCCATTGCCAGAGTGGAGATTCGGTCAAGATATGTCACCGGCACCATCAAGGCCGCGGTGTTGACTGATCCCATTTTTCCCGTAATCCTCGGTTGCCGGTATGTCTTTCTGGGAATGCCCAGGGAGCCAATCCATATGGGAGCAATTCAGACTCGCTCTCAGACGAAAACGGATGAGGCAGAAGCCAATGTAACTAACCCACTGCCAGGGGAGTTGCGAACTGCCCAGAGTGAGGATGCTACTCTACGTCCTTGCTACAAAAAGCTGCAGAAAAGTGCTGATCCACCCAAACGGGGGCAGTACTATATGAAGAATAGGATACTCTACAGGAGAGCCGGAAGGGGAGACAACCTACATGGTCAGTTGGTGGTCCCAAAGGCCCATCGTTCCCAGATTCTTCATATGGGGCATACCATCTCATTCAGTGGGCATATGGGTATTGCCGCCACGATGCAGCGAATTTCCTGCCATTACTATTGGCCGGGAATGACAGGTGATGTGCGTCGGTATATGAAGTCATGCCCTGAGTGCCAGAGGGTGGCACCGAAACACTGGACAGCGCCGGTGGTCTTGGGTGAAATGCCCATCATGAACTCTCCTTTCGAGAGGGTAGCCATCGATATTGTGGGTCCACTTCCTAGGACTAGGAAGAGGAACATGTACATACTCACCATGGTGGATTGCTGTACTATGTGGGGTGAAGCCATACCGTTGACCAAGATTGACTCGAAACGAGTGGCGGACGCACTGATGGAGGCCTTTACTAGATTAGGCTTTCCTGATCAAATACTGACGGACAATGGGTCCCAGTTTTGTGGAAAACTTATGGAGGAGGTATTTAGGGTGTTCCACTCTAACCATATCCATACCAGCCCTTACCACCCTCAAGCCAATGGACAAGTAGAGCGTTTCAACGGCACGTTGATGACAATGCTCAGGAAACTAGCGCAGGAAAAACCTGATAGGTGGGATGAATATATCCCAGCAGCACTCTTTGCCTATCGGGAAGTTCCTCATGGCTCAACAGGACTACCACCCGCTACGTTGCTGTTTGGTCGTCCAATCAAAGGACCGTTGGAAGCCATGTTGAGGAGTTGGACTGAAGAGGGGACATCAGAAGAAGTGATCTCTTCTTACAGATATGTGGAGGAACTGAAAGAAAAACTTCACAAGGAATGGACTCTGGTGAATCAAAACTTGAAAAAGGCCAGAAAAAGACATGCGGCTTACTACAATCGTAGGTCGAAAGACAGATCTCTAGAGGTGGGAGACAAAGTATTGTTGCTACTCCCAACGGGAAACAACAAACTGGAGATAGGTTGGCAAGGACCATTTCCCGTGGAAAGGGTGATATCCAGAACGAACTATCAGATCCGGAAACGGGGAAAGTCGAAGATTTTCCATAACAATCTCTTGCGGAAATACGAAGAGAGACCAGGAGGAAAAAGCAGCTCACCTCCTGGCAATGGCAGTTGCAGTGGAGACAGAAGTGGGAACCAACGAGGGAAGGGAATATCCCATGGTACACCAGGAAACCTACAAGGATGTACAGGTGAACCCTGATCTGACTTCCCAGGAGAGGGAAAAGATTACCCAGGTTCTCGAGTCTCATAAGGAGATACTGACTGATAAACCAGGACGAACGAGGTTGGTGGAGTTCGAGATGACTTTGACCACTCAAGAGCCTGTTCGCCAAAAGGTTTACCCAGTGCCATTCTCTAAGGAAAAGGCCCTGGAGGAGGAAATACAGAAACTGTTGGAGGATGACGTGATTGCACCTTCCACATCCCCATACAATGCGGGGGTAGTTTTGTTACGAAAACCAAGTGGAGAACACCGGTTGTGTATAGACTACCGACTTCTGAACAGCCATACACAATTTCAGGTGGAACCTTTGCCGAATCCAACTCAGTTATTTGCGAGGCTCCATAAGGCAAGGTATTTCTCTAAGGTGGATCTGAGTCGCGGGTATTATCAGATTCCGGTCAAACCAGAGGTTAGACCGCTACTGGCCTTCAGTACCCCCAGTGGACATTATGAATTCAAGGTCATGCCATTTGGACTCAGCAATGCACCTAGTGTGTTTACTCGCATGATGAGGACTTTACTAGATCCTTTAAAGGATCCGTCCATCATCTCATTCATGGATGATATTCTGATTTCCAGTGACAGTTTGGATGACCATTTACAATCCTTGGAAAGTGTTTTCAATAGGCTCAAGGAAGCAAGGCTTACAGCTCGCCCAACCAAGTGCATGATCGGCTACCAGACTCTGGAATTTCTAGGTCACACCATCACTCCAGGACACATTGTCCCAGAGGAAAAGAACCTAGAGAAAATCAGAACTGCTCCAAGGCCAAAAACGAAGAAGGATGTGCGATCGTTTCTCTCGTTGTGTGGGTTCTACCACAAATGTATCCCACATTTCACAGAACTGGGAGCTCCTTTAACAGAAACCTTGAAAAAGGGATTCCCAGACCAAATAGTTTGGACACCAGAATGTGAGAGTGCCTACAGTCAGTTGAAGGAGGCCTTGGTCAGCAAACCTGTGTTACAGCTCCCGGACCTTTCCAAATCATTTGTGTTGAGAACGGATGCAAGTGGGATTGGGATTGGGGCAGCTTTGTTACAGGAAGGAAAAGACGATGCTTCAGTTTTGAAACCAGTGGCATACGCAAGCAAGAAACTTCTCCCGGCTGAGATGAATTATTCGACCGTTGAGAGAGAGTGTTTGGCTCTCGTATGGGCTGTACAAAAATTCCAGCCTTATTGTATGGAGTTCAGTTTCGAGTTCAGTCGGATCATCAACCTTTGATATTCCTGGCCACTTCTCAGAAGCTCAACGCCCGTTTGATGCGGTGGTCGTTGCTACTTCAGCCATACCAATTTACAGTGGAGTATATACCTGAGAAGGAAAATGTTGGAGCTGATTTCCTGTCTAGACATCCAGCTCCTGAAGAAGAGGAATAGATCATCTGGATCGAACCTCCAAGAAGAAAGAGTTGTTGCGGACTACTCTCTTAGAAGGGGGCCTATGTCACAGGATAAAGTAACTTGTCAGTCGATCAATGATAACCAAACCCGACATTATTTTGCTAACATAATTGACGCTTTTATGGTGAACAAACTGAGGACAATACGTCTGTACAGATTCTCGACACCTGGTCAACAGTGTGTATGAGATCAAAGGGAGTCACGTAGAGTTGTCTACACATAGTCGACAAGTTTGATGACAGGATGTTATTCGAGAGGTGTGTACTGGCGACATTTGTCTACCAACGGAAGTGGGTCGTTGCAAGTGATAGACAGAATGCCTGCTAGAGGTCAGAAGGATTATGTAAGGGGAGAAAGGTCTTTGGCTTACAGACAACCCGGATATTTGTTGGATGAGACAAAGAACTCCACAGATGAAAAGGAAAATTGACAGCTAATTGACTCTGGTTAGTCTGGAAACAGGAGGACAAAGCCAGATTCTGGACTGATTGGCGTCTGGACTTTCCGGTGACTCACTCAAGCACCTATATAAAACCCAGTGCAGTAAACAGGTGGATGGAGTCGAGGAAAACATTCTGAAGTGTAGAATTGGGGATAATTCCCAGTTGTGGTATATTAGAGGGACTAGCCTATCTTAGTAGGGATAGTTATCCACGGACATAGATCCAATAGGATTGCCTAGTTTCTCGAGTAACAACGGGAATAGAAATATGGTAGGCAATTAATTATATCTACTTAAGAGTATGATTATGAATAGAGTACAGTACTGTGTAGTGATATAATGTATTAGGATTAGTGATAGAATGTTCTATAAGTGCGGTGCTAGAAAGTATCATAGGAGCGTCGGCACTAGTATTCTATGTTGTGGCTTCAAGTAGCTTGTGTTATATATCGTTTTACTCAGGAAGTTGAGGACAATGTAGTGGAATAATAATTAGAGAGATTAAGGATGGTTGAGAGGGAGGAGGGGAATGTGTAATGGTAGGATCTTCCAGTAGGGCATCTGCTGGGTTTCTACCCGTTCCGTTATTCTTTCCTGGTGTTGTCATGTCTCAGATCATATGATTGATTTATTTGGCCGCATGACAGAGATCGGATCTCTGTTATAGATCTGAGTGCTGTTAATTGCATACAATCACCTAATTACGGTCAGGACTGAGTTGCCCTCACCATGATGTTATCTGCTCTACAGGTTCCATGTACAGTTCCCCTTGAGTGTTCTACGTGAGTGGGAGAGGGTTTACTTTCGAAGAAGCAGTTTCAAAGTTTGACACAATGATGGCTCAGCATCTGAAGACAGAGGTTGCTGAGAGGCCGCTACATAGGGCTTATACCCAAGTTGGTTTGCGGGAACCTGGCTTCTGCTGAGTGGAATTGTATGAACAGAAGTGTTGTGTTTAATGAGTGATAAGCTTCATCACCGAAGATTAATAACTCGCATACTAAGGATATATATATATATATATATATATATATATATATATATATATATATATATATATATATATATATATATATATATATATATATATATATATATATATATATAGCTATATACACATCTACCTAACAAACATTAATAGGTTGTGTTCTAAAAGAGGGGAAAATGTTATAACCAGAAACTAATAAACAGTAGAGTTTCCCCAAGTGACATTTCAGTTAATTGGAGAACTATCAGTTCAAACAAATATTAGGAAACAGAGTAACTTCACCGTGTGGTGGAGTGGAGACCAAGATCAACAGTGTCTATCGGATTACCAGCATCCTGTTTGTTCGAGTGATTGGAGAAAGTCGTCATCTTCTGGGTGAGGTTCACTGTCCGGAAAAAATGGTGCTGTTGTGTGCTAAGCACTATGATGTTACAGACTTTGCTTCTAAATCACTGGTTTACCATTAGAATACACGTCACACATTCTACACCTTATACACACATACACTTCTCCTACATATACTCTTTGCTTTAATAAATTTCTTGTTTTTATTTGTTGAAGCGAGAGTTGTCAAGTATGTTATGTTGGGGAAGAATGAGAGGGGGCATGATCCAGGGGTGAGTAAGAGTGAGAGGAAGGTGTCTTCAGATTGAGGGAGTGTGTGGACGGAGTCTGCTGGATATCTCCAGAATAGAGATATTGAATTAAAACAAATGTGGGTATCGATTCTCTTCACTCCAGGGACGACACTAAAGTGGTAAAGAAGAACAAGTAACTAATACGACATTCATTCGTTACACACACACTACAGTAGGAAGATTGTGTTGTAAAGTGCTTTCTTAGTAGTTATTGATACATGTTTGTTCTTTAGTATTGGTGCCATTTGTCCAATGAGTTGCTTTGCCTTATTGCATTTATTTTCGATCTCGCCTTCTGATTTGCCATTTGATGATAGTTAGTTAGTTAGTTAGTTAGTTAGTTAGTTAGTTAGTTAGTTAGTTAGTCGCAGTTCCAACTTCACAGCAACGGAACGTCCCCATTATGCTCCGTTCCTGTGCCAGTGAATATCACACAAAACGCTCCCCACTGCCCAATATGAAAAGTGGAAAAGACAGGAGTCTCGTAAAACAACAGCCCGCACAAATACACTGTGCGTAATGCTGCAACCAGAATGTCAACACACCAGTCCCCCACAAAACACCCAGTTCATCTCTGATGGAATCGGTTGTCATTTTCCTATCTGAATGTTTCCTAGATGTTCACCCACACAGTCCACGAAAATACAGTTCATCGCTGATGGCAGTGGCAGTCAACCAGAAGCCCAGCAGCCACGCATTTCTGCATAAGGCAAAAACCGGTTAACTCTGGGACATAGTCACCTGCCATCACTCCGAACATGCAGTCACGTTCCAAAAAAACTTCAGGCAGATTCAAAAGCATTTCACACGAAACTCACAGCTTACAGTGTCGCGCCACGCACTCACTCAGTAGCAGGGCGACGGAACCATCATTTGATGATATTATTATACTTCCAAGGTATTTGAAACTCTTTACTTGTTTCAAGGTATGTTCGTTAAGGTGAATAATTGTTGCTTTTTCTTCTTTAGTTACAGTCATTACCTCAGTTTTACTTGTGCTAATTTTCATGTTATTTCATGTTACAAATTTCAAACATGAGACAATGTTGCAAATATAGACACATTTCAAGCGAACCAAAGAAGAAGCGGTAGACTCAGAGTTTTTTTTACATAGATACTCGCCTGCCATCGCAGATTGAATGATATCTGTACAAATAATACGAAACCACTGTAATCATGCATGGAGGAGCAACAGTATCAGAAATTATAGGCGGTACACGAGACAGACGGCCAGACGCTGGCCATAGGGCATAGTTTATAAGAAGATAGTGACAATATGTTACTTGTGGCTTAAACAAGAAGTTCAACGATGGACACGGAGAACTAGTGAAGGGGGGGGGAGAAGGAAGAAGAGATGGAAGCGATGGTTAAAGAGGAGGAGGTGAAGAAGAAGGAGGAGGAGGTGGGGGATAAGAAGGACGATAATAATAATAATAATAATAATAATAATACGGGTTCACATTTTAAATACAAACTTAGACTATGCAATCGAATATCTGCTTTTGTGTCTACCCCCCCCCCCCCCCCTCCCCCCCACCACCTTTTTTGGGGTCTATTTTCCTGTTCTGTTTTATAATAAAATAGTCCAACTATGTATAGATGTGAAACGTGGACAATAAGAAAGACAGGTTGGAAAAAAAATTCTAGTGGCATTGGCAATGTTGTTTCTGAAGAAAATGCAAAGATTACCATGGACTGATAGGGAAAAGAAACCAATGAGCAAGTCCTGCAAGAAACAGATGAAAGCCGTAAACTGATTAGAGAAATTATACGTAGACAGTCAACAGTTTTTGGACATGTTATGATAATAAATAAACTGGAAAACTAGGTGACAACTGGCAAGATTGAGTGGAAAAGTACAAGGGAAAAGCAGAGAGGTAAATATCTGCTTGGCTTGGCCACTTGGCGTAACTGAAACAAAAACAGAGCTGATCCACGACTCTGGTGATAGTGTAAGACGGCGAAACATGACCGCCCACGTTTATCGGCATGGCACATGATGGCATGGTGTAAGTATACTTATAGAATCGGCATAAACGCTTCAAGAAGCTTATCTTGAAGTTGTATCTGGCTTATCAGCACCAGATGTTTCAATTTCATTATAGAGGGACCATGAACTTGCACAGATAGTTTTATGGAAATGTAACACTATTGGAACCTTTCACCTCCAAATGACGACAGCGCCTAGCTGCAGGAAGAAATGTATTATCGATACGAATTCTGTCCATATTCTATTGTTGTGTGTTCAGGTGGATGACACACCTGGCTAATGAAGACACCCTTTCTTTAGGGGTGTCTAGTTGGTCATGCGTCGAAGTACACTTGCTCGACAGCGAGGCGCAGTCGTCACTTAGAGGTGACAGGTTGGAATCCCGGTCGGTAACTATAGCTTTCAATTGTTATGCTGTCTAGAACTTCCTCTGGTCTCTATTTCTTTATTCTACTTGTATGAGGGCCAAACTGTGTCTATTTATTAACTAGCACTATTGGAAATCCCCGAGATCTCTGAGTCTGAGCAAATACGATAAATATTTGTTTATCCCCAGCGTCTGTGGCTCAAGGGTTAATGAAAGCAGTTTCACGATTCCCCGACACACCAAGTCGAGGGTTCAACGTCAGCTGCAGGCCACTTGGAACAAGATCGCTTTACGTTGATTTCGATAGGACGAGATTCCGTGGTACAGGAAGCAATGGCAAACTACTGGACGTAAACAAATGTCTAGTAAATAACCAGCAATCCTCCAGATACCCAGCCTGCAGAAGTAGAGATGTATATCATCTGTGAGAATTTATTTAAAGAAGAAATCAAACAAGCTAACAAACTGTATTTGGCAGCCTCATCATATATCCTGCTCTTTAGTCTCCTGGTATTTTTTTCGTTTCCACAAACTGTGTTATATCACGCGTGCAGCAGTTCAGTAGACATGTCAACGCTGGCTGTAATAGATTCTACTGGGGTACTATATGACTAGCAGCTTTCCCTTCCCCAGTCCATTAGCTTTTGAACTCCTTCTTCAAAATATGAGTTTGCAGAATTATGCCACTGCGTCTGTTATTTTCTAGTCCACGTGTTTATTGCCTACCCATCGTTCCTCCCTGCCCGTAGGAGACCATGTATTTGGCAACGGTGTGAGAACGACTGCCCCACTCAGACGTGCATTCTCTGTTCAGGGTTAAGGCATGTGGGCAGCAATATAAGTGGAAACGCCACATTATCAAATAAACGAACAACAAAATCTGCCAGGGTGATCAGTCAATGTGAGAGACAGAAAGTGCTGGAGATTCAATGCGGCCAACCTTCACCGAGGAGACGGCACTGGCTTGGTTTATTCTCGGGATAGAAAGATTATGGCCTCTAAGAAAGAGAGCGGCAACTGAAACATTATTATTATTTTTTTCTTTTTTCTTTTGGGCGTACACTCGCTTTGAACTCAAGTATAGTCCATACACACTACTCCTAGTAGTAGTAGCACATGACTGAATCTTACGTGCTTTCCCTATTACCAGCTGGTCTCCGTGGTTAAGGCCTTGCGCGATTCGTGAGCCCGCTTACCTGCGTTCGAATCATCTGTAACTGATCTTGCAACAGACCGCATCGAGCTGGGTTTTTAACGTGTTGGTATGGGGGGGGGGGGGGGGAGGCGGGGGTCGTTCAGAAAGCAATGTCAAACTACTGAACGTAAACTTGCCAAAACATCAACAACAGCAGTAAAATGCTGGTGTTGACAGCGATGTCCTGTAAATAGGGTATGCAAAAAAGAACAAACATTACAAAGAAACCACCGGTGTCCCTCGCCATCAGGCGAACCCACTCCGAATTCAGAGGTACGTGCAATTTACGTTCCAATGTCAAGGACGAGAAGAAAATATATTTAATCCAACTGTCTAGTGTAGTGATTAAACCCCTTACCTCGGCATCAGCACACCGGATGTTTAAGAACATGAGTCCTTATCCATAAAATTAGTTTGAGAATCACCGATATAAAAGAAAGAATAGCTTAAGGATCGCTGATAGAGTAACCTACTAACGACAACATAGATGCACCGTATCGACAATCCCCTGACGACAATAAACAACACAACGTGTGGACAATCTCAACGGCTGAAACAGGTGTTCGAAATCGGTTATGTTAAGTAGAAAACCGTAGCTATTCTTTAGCACTCCCCCCCCCCCCCCCCCTCTTGCCCTGCAGGCAGTTCATCAGCATTCCAATTTAGCTGCCGTGTAGCATCTAAATCTCTCGCATCGGAGCGTGTAATGGGGGATGATGAGGTTCAGCAAGTCAAGGGAAATGCGGGGGGTCAGTGGGTCGCGCAGAACCCGACACCAGCGAGGTATTTCAAGTGTTCTATGCGTACCATAGAGATCGCTACCACAATGGCACTAACGTGTAGCTCAGTTGTAGTTCTTGCACTAAGTCTCATCGCTGGCTCTGCTCCCGAGGAGTTCTCTGTGGTGGACCTGACGCACGAGCTGAACTCTGATGCTGTGTTCTGGCCCGGGAATCCAGGTTTGCTGTTTACTATACTGAACAGAGGACGCACGCCTGCAGGATATTGGTGAGTGTATATATGATTTTGTTTATTTGTTTGATTGTTTGTTTCATTGGCTCTTTCTGAACTCGAGTGTTGTGCACACACCTGCTACTACTACAACTACTTTCTAGTGGACGGACAGGCAGATTGAGCCTCAATTATTGAGGTATAGATAACAGACAGATAGATAATTTATCAGACAAACAGACAAGTATATAAAAACATGCTGGTCTCGACAAACTTATCTGCCTGTTTGTCGACATCATCATGTTTTATATGCTTGTATGTTTGTCTGATATAACATCTGTCAGCCTATTTCTGTATACCTCATGCCTGTCCTTCAGTTAGCATTGTGGTCTGGAGTGAACGTGTGAAATGGTTCACAGGGTGTATTTTTAATGACTGTGCAGTGTTTGGAAATATTGCCGGTCCAAGTTTTGTATTTACCTATTATGTTGCAGGAACTTTACAGAGGGTAAATACAAAATTTGGACTGGCAATATTTTCAAACACTGCACATTCATTAAAAATGCACCCTATAGTTGCATTAGACGTTATGAAAGTAATAACTTTAGACATGTGTGCTTGCACAGTTCTCATGCATTCAAAAAGAAACGTTTTCGATGTTCTGCCCACCCTTATATCTGCATGTCTTTGTCTCACTTCATTTCTGTTTGTTTATTTACGGAAAACAGTGTGAAGGTGGTTATGTTCGTTCTACAGTGACAGCATGACACGTGACACTTACATTGTAAAATGACAAGATGTAGCGAAATAAGCCAGGCCATAAATCGTGCAATCTATTGTTTGAATCTTCGTTATTCAACTTCATTAAATTAAAAGCATTGGTTTAAATGTCTTTATTTGTGTGTCTGTTGCACTGAGATATACAATTTGTTGTTCGCTCCGCGCTTGCACCGACTTTATTAGTTTCTCAAATCCCTTTTGTATGGTTGACTGCTCTCTCGTCGCCCGCACTAAAATAAAATAGGCCATTTCTACACGCATTAGGGCGCATCAGGCATGTGATGCTTGACCTATCTTTGTATAAACAAATCGGCAGTCAGTGGGGTATGTAGTAGTCAGTAGTAGCTCACGGCTTACGGCTCAGTGGGGCATAGATTTTAGGAGACCGAAGAGTATCAAGGGACGTGGTTACTAATTTAACTATGCTGCTAGTAATTGAATGATTCTGTCCCTTAATAAGGTGACACCGATAATTTATTGTTTGGCGAAGGGGTTATTGACTTTCTCAGTAATCCCGTATATCCACGGCTGGCAACGCAGCTGGGCAAGATTCGGTAGCGGATCACGTCGTGTTGGTTACTTACGGGGGTATGTGAGCCTGTCGCTCAGAAAGCAAAGGCAAACTATTCAGCGTAATCTTGCCAAGACATCAACAACAGCGGTAAAATGCAGGTGTTGACACCGATGTCCTGTACATAGGATATGCGGAAAAAAAAATACCAAAGAACATATCAATAGTTTAACTTTATGGCGGACAGACATCTCATCTGTTAAGGCCTTGGCGTGTGTTCACTTCTGGCTACGGTTTACTTGCCAATTTTCCTAATTTTGGATTTGCAATACATGGTTCCATCGACCAGCTAGCTATAGTATGTTCCGATTTGAATGCCTTCGTTCACGATCAATTATTTTGAAAACTGTCTGTTGCATCGTTATGAAATTTTTCCAGCCGTCTTATATTTACCCCCACCCAAAGAATATGTCTTTGATAGGTCCAAAAACAACTTAAATCATCAAAAGCGGCAATTCGTCTGAATAGTTGGAGCAAAATATCCCAGTAAGCGTGTACGTAGATTAAGGTCTGCGATCTGCTCAGACCTTAATCTGTGTCAGACGATTCCAGTAGGTTGATGATTGCTCTCGGTTGCATAAAATTCAATCCATCCTTTCTCCAATAGTCCTCTTCCTCTTTCAACACATGGTCCTGACATTTTTTCCAGTAACTTTTATCAATATTTAATAGCGCGGACAGACAGACAGACAAACAGACAGACAGACAGACAGACAGGTAGGTAGGTAGGTAGGCAGAAAGGTAGGTGGGTGGGTGGGTGGATGGATGACTGACTGGCTGGCTGGCTGGCTGGCTGGCTGACTGGGTGGGTGGGTGGGTGGGTGGGTCGGTCGGTCGGTCGGTCAGTCGGTAGGTAGGTAGGTAGATAGATAGATAGATAGATAGATAGATAGATAGATAGATAGATAGATAGATAGATAGATAGATAGATAGATAGATAGATAGATAGATAGATAGATTGACGATCGATCGATCGATCCCCGCCAGGAGCCGGGCCGAGCCAGCAAGTTTATTTATATAATCACGTTTCATGAAAAAACCCACAGTTTGACGACACCTCTGAACTATCCCATATAAATTCCCTCAGTCTGCCAAAACGAAAAACCGCCAGACAAAATTCAAAAAGAGCGGGGGTGTTTCTTGCTGAAGCTGTATTACTCTTAAAATGATGGAATGAATGCGGGAGCCATAAATTATATACCGCATATAAACATACATTGAAATCTGCTGTACAATCTGCAGAACAAAAAATTTTTTGTTGGGTGGACATAATGATAAGGTTATATGCTAAATCTCATCATTTTCCCTCAGTTGGTTACTGAAATTTTGAATTTTATATTGAGGCAACCAAAAAAAAAAAAAAAAAACACACACACACACACACTATAGTGCTTTGGTGCGTGGTGCGACAATGTGCTGTGTTGTTCAAGTGGAATGCTTTTTCGTCTATCCGCGGGGGTTTGTATTGTGAAATGGATGTTCAGAAAAGTGACTGTTGGCCGGTTTGCTGAACTAAATGGTTTCCCTTATGCAGTAATGCGTGTGCAACTGCTAGTTTCTTTAGTGACTGCCACTTCCTTCGACGATGAACTGTATTTTTAATGGCGGACTGTTGGCATTTTGGCAGCTGCCTTATGCATGCATACATGTGCGTGCTGTTGGTTCCACTTTTCACATAGGGCAGTGAAAAGCTTTTTGAATGGTATTCGCTGACACGGGAACAGAGCATGATGAGATGACCTGTTGCCGAGACACTGGAACTGCGACAAGTGATTAATGACTTTATGAAGATAAATTTTTTGTTAACAAAATATGTTTTTAGGGATCAAGGTTCCCCAGGGGCAAGAGCCACCCCATGAAGCCCCAAGTCCCTGTGTGTCATGTGATGACCGCTTCTGTTGGTCAAGAAGGTTAGATCAAAGTGCATATGTCTTCCCCATAGTGTGTAAAGATAATAGTCTTTTAAAAAAATTTAAACTAACGCCAGGGTATTATCACGCTAGATAAATAATGGTTTGCGATGCCAGTGTCGGCTAAACGGATGCGCAGTTCTAGAGAAATAATAGAGATTAGTTAGCTGGTCCAAGGGAGATCATTCAGATAAGTTAGCGGGATCTAGAGAAAACCGATTAGTTAGCTTTGTGTAGGGGGATCATACATATTCGTTAGCAAGGTTTTTGTATTTTATATCCTTTTTACAGGACATCGTTGTCAACACCAACATTTTACTGCTGTTATTCATGTCTTGGCAAGTTTACGTTCAGTAATTTGCCATTGCTTTTTGAACGACCGATTCCCATACCAATTCGTTAAAACCCAGCGCAACGCGAGTAAGCGGGATTACGCACCGCGTCTATAACTCCTTTGCCATGGAGACGGTTAGCAAGGTCTAGGGCAATGGTTCTCAACCGGTAGGGAATCCCCCCCCCCCCCCCCAGGGGGGAATTTCATGGTTTCCAGGGGGGGGGGGGAATAAAGACCATTTCAAGATCGTGTTAATACAAGAACCGATTACTTGACATAGTTTTTCCCTTCATACTTTATAGTTATGTATGTCTCGTCCTTCTAAAATTCATTTTATAAAGTAAGTAGACCCACAAATCATGTTTTATGTGGTTGTCTAGACTTGTTTTAGTATATGCTATTACATTTGCCTTCCACTTTTACGTATACTGTGTAGGGGTGAGGGGATTTTTAGATAGGAAATATGAAAGGGGGGGGGGGGGTAATGACGTTCTGAAAATACGGTGAAGGGGGAACGGGCCAAATTTTTGATAGGAAGGGGGGGGGGGGAATGGCGTTCTGAAAATATGGTGAAGGGGGGAATGGGCCAAAAAAGGTTGAGAACCACTGGTCTAGGGAGATCATATATGTTAGTCGGGCCCAGGTGGATCATACATATTAATTAACTGGGCCTAGGAATTAGTTGCATATCCTTTACAGGACGTAGCAGTCAAGTCCATCATATTTTGGCTGTCTGTGATTTCTTGGCAAATTTACATTCAGTAGTTTGCCATTGCTTTCTGAACAGCTGGCACTCAACAATTATATAAAAATCAACACAAGGCGGTCTGCTGCCAAATCGCCCGCAGCTGTGTAGCGCACGCAGTATGCGGAATTACGAACTGCATCAATAACTCCATCGCCACAGAGCTAGGGAGATCGTACATAATTATCATGCCTAGTGAGATCATAAAGATTAGTTAATCGGGCCTAGGGAGATCATATAGATTAATTAACCGGACCTAGTGGGATCATAAAGATTAGTTAACCGGCCCTAGGGAGATCACATACATTAGTTAACCGGGCCTAGGGAGATCATACAGGTAAGTTAACCGGGCCTAGGGAGATCATACAGGTAAGTTAACAGGGCCTAGAGAAATAATACAGTTTTGTTAATCAAAACAATGTTTTCCCGTAATGAATGTGATTAACGAAGACAAATACAATAGATTGCACGATTTATTGTCTGGCATATTTCGATGCATCTCGTCAGGTGCATACTGCAGAATTCACATAACATAAAGTAAAATAACTAGATACATCCTTCAAGCTGAAATATGCACATGTTCGCACAGTAATGTCAATTGTCTACCAGGGTAATTTTAAACTGACTATCATGTCTTTCTGTTTGCACAAAATGGCCGATGTAGATTAATCGTGATGGCTTCTGCGAACTTTAACAATCGACTATTTTGTGTGTTGTCTCTATCAATCACGTGACCGATTTCCAAAACGTGCCATGCAGTCGATGACGCAGGAGGTTTGTGGTATGTCGCCCTGGCAAGGCTCCCGTCACCTTTGTGTAGTATATTGTCAATCCATCTGGGTATGTGTTCGATCACCATGTTGTTTAACGGCCTCTATGTTCTGCCGATGTAGGTAGACTGGCACCTGCATATGAATTGGTAAATGCAATTGGATTTGGCGTATAGAGGGACAGGGTCTTTTACTGCTGGGGTTTGAGTATGTGTGGTTCTGTACCTAATAACTGGAGTTGCAGCATATACTGTTTAGCCGACTGCTGTAATAAGCCGGTCCTGTAGACGTTGCATTACGTCATTCCCTCGAAAGGTTAGCTGTATAAATACCTTGAGTTTAGGGACTGTAGTTTCGTCAGGTTTTGGTTTCGGCTTTTGGCAGTGGCGCTTTATACATCCCGTGGAGAACCCATTCAGGTGTAAGACATGCTTCAGAGTTTCAAATTCCCGTCAGTGTGTCCTAAGTGCATATCTTCCTGGCACGGTCAAACACGGTGCCCATACTAAGCCCCGTTTGTACTGGACTGGTACGACGCTAAAATTTAAGTATTGGCCTGCCCATGTTTCTGTGCGGTACACCGATCTTTGAATTGTGTCGCCTTATTAGAATATCTAGGAACGGCAACGCATCGTTGTGTTCTTGTTCCATAGACAGAGAGATGTTAATATGTTTCTGGTTTATTGTGGCCTGGAACGATGTTGCTTGTAGCTCGTCTGTGGTGATAATTATTATATCGTCCACATAACGACGGTAGGAGACCACGTTTTTAATGCCTGAGGATCTCTTTTGTTTTTCTAAATGTCCCATGAAGATTTCCGCTAGAAAATGACCAAGAGGACTCCCCATGGCCACTCCATCAATTTGGCGGTATGACTTTTGTTTTGTATTTAGAAAATTTAATTTTATATTGGCGGCACATAGCAATAATAGCCTCACCAGAATATATGTTGGTATGCCTAGTTTTAGTTGTTTGTCTTTAATGCATGGTAGACAACCGTGGTAGACAATTGAAATTACTGTGCGAACGTGTGTATTTCTCAGCGTGAAGGATTTATCTAGTTAATTTACTGTATGTTATGACAGTTTTGTTAGTCATGCTTCGGGAGATCACACAGATTATAGAATCAGGCATCGAGAGGGCATACATATGAAGAAGCCTGGCCTAGGGAGATCACTAATTTGTCTCCTTTGATAAACCATTCATTTGTACTTTCAGGTATGAATCTAACAAGTTTGAAACCAGCGAACATGGAGGTACGCATCTTGACGCACCCGCACACTTTGCAGAAGGCAAATGGCGCGTGCACGAAATCCCCGCTGAACGATTGGTTGGCCCTGGCGTCGTTGTCAACGTGATTAGCAAAGTTGTGGAAAACCCGGACTACAGACTTGAGTAATTATTTGTTTCTTTTCGTTAGTGCACCATAAGGGTTGATCTATGCTATTTCCAATATTTCTCTATATTACCCTATTTGGAATATTTAAATTTGAAACTAATTGTGCTATTCTTCATATTTGTCTTTATAACCACATTTCCAAAGGTGCAATCTTATCTATTCTATTTCCCACATTTGTCTGTATAGCGGCGACATTTCGAAACGTATATTACTCTATGCTATTTTCAATATTTATCTCATCATCATCATCAAGTGTCATCAGCTGGCATAGGCGTTCATGGCTCTTCACAGATCTCGGTCTTTGGTGCTCTGGATCAACTCTGATGATGATATTCCTCCATGCCACCGTCTCAATCCATCCAGCATCATTTCTCTTGGTCTGCCTCTGCCTCTCTTCCCCTCGATCTTTCCAGTTGTCCCGATGTTCTCCTAGGGACGCAGAGGTGTTTCCATACCGGGTTATATACTGGCCAAGACCTATTGACGCGTCCTCGCCGAGCGTCCTGGGCAACAGGTCCCTTCGGGGTGCTGGCTGAAGTCAATAGGATCGCCGATTCCTCCGAAGTCGGAGAGTGTCTGTCTGTATGGCGAGGAACCACCAGTCTGCACACCAATAAGCCAGACATGGGACAACGGATACTCACGCAAACCGCAGGTCCTGTATGACATCACACTGATGTTGGACAACAGGATGCCTTCATCCGACATACAGGACTTTGCGTTGGAGCTCAAGCCAACGAACACAAGCAAGCAAGCAAGCAACGATGTTCTCCAATGCCTCTCTTCTCATCACATGACCCCCCAAAAAAAAGCTGCTTGCCTCTGTCTTATTGTTGTATATAATGTTCTAGTGTCATTAGCCTGTCTCAGTCAATCGTTGTTAGTTACTTTGGCAGTCAAAGGAATTCGCAACATTCTTCGCAGGAACCACATCTCTGTTGCTTCCAATCTTGTCCGTATTCCATAGGAGTTAGGTTCATGTGTATGATAGACATGACCAATGAAGACACTTTTTTTTTGGAGTGTCTAGTTGGTCGTGCTTCGAAGTACGCTTGTTCCTGCAACGAGGCGCCGTCGTCATTTGGAGGCGACAGGTTCGATCCCGGTCGGTAACTATAGCTTTCAAATTTTATGTTGTCTAGAGCAGTGTTTCCAAAGGTGGGGCCCACGCCCCACAGGGGGGCAATTCGATTGTTAAGGGGGGCAATTTGAAAATGGAAGAAATCGGCTGGATATAAAAAAACGGGGAGGCTTGAGACTGATGTAACTAAATTGGAACCTGACATAAAATCTCTTTGCAGCAAGCATTAAGCACAAGGATCTCACTAAATTTAAATAATTACTAATAATATAGAAAACTCTTTCATTAAAATTATTTTGTACTTGAATTTTAGTTCTCAATTACATGTTTTGAAAATGTACTTACTATGTTTGCTCAATAATTTCCTAGCGATTTCTTCCTAAACCCTATCGGTCCTTTGGCTAGGACCGGGTGCATCAGTTCCTCTCCTCCCAGTAGTGCGCCTGGTCTGGTCGGGCGCCGGGATGATCAAATTAAAAACCCATCACATATCTTCACCTTTGATGTGGGCCTGGTGGACCACTGTGGGCAATAGCTCACAGTGAGACTAAGGGTCCACACAAAAAAGGGGGAGGCGAGGGAACCAGCTTGTCTGGGGTAACAGTCAAACACACACACACACACAAAATATTCACCCAACACAACCGACACACAGGGACTAGGGACATGGGGGGGGGGGGGGCCTCTGGCCCCCCTGGGAACCTTGAGCCCTTCTAAAAAAAACATTCAAGTTTCTTTAGTGAACATTTCAATTTTTGAATATTAAAAATGATGCATATGTTGGGAGGGAGAGGGCATAAGAATTTTAGAAAGGCTTAGGTGGGGCATAGCACAAAAATGGTTGGGAAACACTGGTCTAGAGTGTCTTCTAGTCTCTATTTCCTTCTTCTCCTTATGTGAGCGCCAAATAATACTATGTGTGTTTATTTATGTAATCATCTTAGTGGCCTCAACGGTTCCCCCCATAGATTTTTTGTGTTTACGTATTTACATTAAGCATACATCGTCAATGTTTGCAATAGTCATACATCGTCAGTACTTACACTACACATACATCGTCAGTTTTTACATGTCATACATCATCAGTGTTTCAGACCTGCTGGAGTGGGAGAGAAAGTACGGGGCCATTCCTGGCGGCGCCATGGTCTTCATGCAGTCTGGCTGGTCATCTAGGTACCCTAACAAGACACTGACCTTCAACTCTGACAATGTCACTGACCCAGCTACATTTCACTTTCCAGGTAAGCAGCTTTCCTATATTTTGATTTTTAGTTTCAGTTGCATCATACCTCGTGTGTGTTAGTTAGTTACTTAATTAGTCGACAGATCATCCTCATTGCACATCAAACCATTCAGTCCATAAGTGCTCGGATCTCCTCCTCAGCAAATCCGCAGCGTGGCTCACGACACTATTTCTGTGTTGGTTTATCATGGGAGGCCGAAATCTTGCCAAGGAGGTCACCTCAGACAGGTTCAAGGCCCAGAACACTTCGGATGAAGACACAGTGACAGTGAAAGAAATCAACACTGCGCTTCGACGATCAAACAACAACGCTCCAGGGCCTGATGGCATAAGATACGACGACATCAATAGGTGTACCGAAAACGCTAGAGAAACTAGCAGACATGTACAACAACAATATAGGGAGTGCTAGCATCAAGGAGGAGTGGTTACACAGCTATCTGATTCCCTTGCCGAAGCCTGGCAAAGACCACACAAAAATTCAGGGATCTCGAGTTATAACTATGCAGAATACAACAGGCAAGCTGCTGGAGAAGTTAATTGCCAGGAAAATATCAAGCCAGCTAGAGAGACAAGGTGTTTTCCCACCTACCCTGGGTGGGTACCGCCCAAAAAGAGAAACCTGGACCAATGCAACAGTCTTTGTCCATGATGTCTATGAAGGTTTCCACTCAGGCATTGAAACCTTTGCTGCAGCCATTGATCTTGAGGACGCGTACAGCAGAGTACCATTGGATTTTTTAATGCTTCAGCTTCTTGATCTCAAAATAAGTCCATTCCTCCTTAGTTGGATCGCTGCAGCCCTCTTCCAAAGGAAAGTAGTGTTTAGATGTGGCAGTTGAACTTCGGAACCAATCAACAATATATCCTGGCCTACCACAGGAATCACCATTATCTCCAGTGCTGTTCAACGCCTACACAGTGAGAATCACCAGTGAGCAGATCACTGGACCTGGTAGGACATTGCCATATGCCGACGATGTTTTAGTTTATCGACAGGGTAAGGATAGAGATCAGGTTTCTGTGGAACTACAAACCGAACTCAATCGCATAAATACTTGGTGTGTTGAAGCTGGGGCAATGGTCAACCCAACAAAGGCAATAGTGACTTGGTTCTCGTTGAATAATCATATTGTCAACACTCCAACACCAACTGTACAGCTGTGTTCAGAGACGGTGGAAAGAACGCAGGCAATGAATTACCTGGGGATACGGTTTGATCGAAGCCTTGCTTATAATGAGCACATAGACCAGGTGATAACAAAGGCCAAGCGGGGTTTGACTACGATGCGTGTGATGGCGGCAGCAAACTGTGAGCAGCGCCATCTATGTCTTCTGTACGAGGGGCTGGTCATGTCTGTTTTTGAGTATGTGATGGCAATCCTGACTCTCAGCCATAAGCAGATAGAAAGGATGGAAAGGATACAGAATGAAGCTATGCGCATTATTCTTGGATGTACAAGAGATACAGCATGCAGGGCGATGCGCTACCTTCTTGATTTTCCAACCATTGAAGAGAGAATACAAGTTTGCAGGGCACACGCCTACCTCAGAATTAACGCAAACACACAGCATCCACTGCATAGTGAAATTAGGAAGGTGAAGGGCAGCAGGTTAAAAAGAGGACGGTCGTGGATGGGTCAAGCCGAAGACATTCTTCAACAGGTGTGTTCACTTTGAGGACTTAGAACCTGGCGAGGAGTGGGTACAAGTGCCAACAGATTTCTACACATCCTTTTCAGTTTGCATCCAACTAGATAGAAATTGCAGACAAGAAAATCTGGCTGCTGTGGAGGCGGAAGTACAAACCTTGATTTTCGAGAATTCGCTAGACGGTGATGCTGTCATTTACACAAATGGGTCAGTCGTCCGACATGTGAGAAGCTCATGGGCCTTTACAGCTCAGGCCGGAGCGAAAATTGTGAAGGATGACTCTGGTGCTTTTGCTGACACCACAAGTAGCCTGACTATGGAAGTCATGGCAGTAAGTAAAGCAATAACATGGTTCAAGACACAGACATTCACTAGGGCATGTTTCCTTAGCGACTCAATGAGCACGCTCAAGAGGATAGAGGAGGGGTCGATCCGAAGAGAATGGTTGCTGCCTCTGGAGCGGTCTCGGCTGGCAAAGATCAGTTTCATCTTCGTGCCAAGGCATGCGGGATTACAAGGGAATGAGCGGACTGACAAGCTCGCAGGTGAGGCTACTGTGGAGGGCGGACGTGCCATGGACCAGGCTGACATTCTGAATGCTCTACGAGAAGTAAGACTGTTGCGAGAACTAAGTGATGACTGTGAACCTACAACAATGGTCAGACTGCGAGAACACCAAATTAAAAGAGGGATGGCCAAACAAGAACACTACGCAGGAAGCCAAAGAAGATTGATAAACCAACACAGAACTGGTGTTGTTAGCAGCTATACGCTGGGGGATTTGCTGAGGAGGGGATCAGAGCACTTATGGACTGAATGGTTCGATGTGCAATGAGGATGATCTGTCGACTAACTAACAAACTAACTAACTAACTTAATTACTCTTCTTTGGCTTGCTGCGTAGTGTTCTTGTTTGGCCACACCTCTTTTAACTTGCTGTTCTCGCAGCCTGACCATGGTTGTAGATTCCCAGGCATCGTTTGGTTCTTACTTACTACTTCTCGTAGAACATTCAGAATGTCTACCTGGTCCATGGCTCGTCCGCCTTCCACAGTAGCCCTACCTGCAAGCATGTCAGCCTGCTCATACATTCCCTTGTACACCCGCATGCCCTGGTACGAAGATGAAACTTATCTTTGCCAGCCGAGACCGCTCCAGAGACAGCAGCCACTCTCTTCGAACCCACCTCATCTCTATCATCCTGAGCATACTCATTGAGTCAAAATTTTTCTGTCCTCATTGTAGCAGACAAACACCATACCTCTGTTCTCATTGTAACAGACGGTACCACTCATCTGTTCTCATACTTACAGACAGACAACATCCCTCTCTTCTCATTGTAACAGACAGTCAACATTCTTCTGTTCTTAATATTACAGACAGTCTACACTCCTCTGTCTTCAATGTAACATTTCTCTGTTCTCAGTGTAACAGACAGTCAATATTTCTCTATTCTCAGTGTAACAGACAATCAACATTCCGCTGTTCTCATTGTAACACAGTCAATATTCCTCTGCTCTCATTGTAACAGACAGTACACATTCCTCTGTTCTCACCGTAACAGACAATCAACATTTCTCTGTGCTCACCGTAACAGACAATTAACATGCCTCTGTCTTCAGTGTAACAGACAGTCAACATTTCCCTGTTCTCACTGTACATTCAACATTCCTCTGTCTTCAGTATAACAGACAGTCAACATTTCCCTGTTCTCACTGTACATTCAACATACCTCTGTCTTTAGTATAACAGACAGTCAACATTTCCCTGTTCTCACTGTACATTCATCATTCCTCTGTCTTCAGTATAACAGACAGTCAACATTTCCCTGTTCTCACTGTACATTCAACATTCCTCTGTCTTCAGTGTAACAGACAGTCAACATTTCCCTGTTCTCACTGTACATTCAACATTCCTCTGCCTTCAGTATAACAGACAGTCAACATTTCCCTGTTCTCACTGTACATTCAACATTCCTCTGTCTTCAGTGTAACAGACAGTCAACATTTCCCTGTTCTCACTGTACATTCAACATTCCTCTGTCTTTAGTATAACAGACAGTCAACATTTCCCTGTTCTCACTGTACATTCATCATTCCTCTGTCTTCAGTATAACAGACAGTCAACATTTCTCTGTTCTCACTGTACATTCAACATTCCTCTGTCTTTAGTGTAACAGACAGTCAATATTTCCCTGTTCTCACTGTACATTCAACATTCCTCTGTCTTCAGTGTAACAGACAGTCAACATTTCCCTGTTCTCACTGTACATTCAACATTCCTCTGTCTTCAGTATAACAGACAGTCAACATTTCCCTGTTCTCAGTGTACATTCAACATTCCTCTGTCTTCAGTGTAACAGACAGTCAACATTTCCCTGTTCTCACTGTACATTCAACATTCCTCTGTCTTTTGTGTAACAGAGAGTCAACATTTCCCTGTTCTCACTGTACATTCATCATTCCTCTGTCTTCAGTGTAACAGACTGTCAACATTTCCCTGTTCTCACTGTACATTCAATATTCCTCTGCCTTCAGTATAACAGACAGTCAACATTTTCCTGTTCTCACTGTACATTCAACATTCCTCTGCCTTTAGTATAACAGACAGTCAACATTTCCCTGTTCTCACTGTACATTCATCATTCCTCTGTCTTCAGTGTAACAGACAGTCAACATTTCCCTGTTCTCACTGTACATTCAACATTCCTCTGCCTTCAGTATAACAGACAGTCAACATTTCCCTGTTCTCACTGTACATTCAACATTCCTCTGCCTTCAGTATAACAGACAGTCAACATTTCCCTGTTCTCACTGTACTTTCAACATTCTTCTGCCTTTAGTATAACAGACAGTCGACATTTCCCTGTTCTCACTGTACATTCAACATTCCTCTGCCTTCATTATAAGTCTCTCTCGCTTTCGTGTTTTCGCTTTCACAACCAATGAAAATGTAGTAAATCAGTTACTTCTTATCTCGTGACAGGTTTCCACCCTGATGCCATTGATTGGTTAGTTCAACATCGAAATATTAGCATGATCGGAGTAGACACGCCCTCAACAGATTTTGGCCAATCAAAAACATTTGATACTCATCAGAAGGTTGCACAAGCTGGCATAATAGGCTTAGAAAACGTAAATAACCTTGATAAAATCCCGCTAAGTGGATCCACAATATTTGTAGGCGTGATTAAACTATTTGATGGGAGCGGAGGACCAATCAGAATTTTGGCGACGGTTGGTAGAAAAGCAGAACCAGCATGCATCTGTCCACAATAAGGTACAAATGATGGCGTGCCTTTGTCAAGAAGTACTGCGTTAATTTTAATGTCTTTATTCTTCGTGCCATGTATGGTATGAATGTTGAAGCTAAATATTTGGTATGCTAATGAAAGAAACTGAATAATAATAATTCACAAATGCACTATACAATAAACTGTCACGCCATAACGAGATTCTACACTCTGTATTGGTCTAACTGCTTCGAAGACATATCTGATTGATTAACTAGAATCGATGTCTGAGCTCTTTGCGCGCATGAATTTAAACCTAAGTTGCGCAGAATTCGAATTCCCGCGGTGTGAATTTTAAAAATTGACCACAGCTCGCAGGTCACCCTAGGGTGAAATGGGTACTAAAATATTGCATGATCTTTGCAGGAAGTTGCATCCACAACATCTAGAATGGAGAATGGAGGTGAAGGTAGTCACCGCGGAGTTCCGCTGACTGGAGGATGTCACACAAGTTGTCATTGTAAGGGACTCACAGATCATGCTGAGCACAGAGGTGAAGCGCGGAGTTCCGCTGACTGGAGGATGTCACACAAGTTGTCATTGTAAGGGACTCACAGAGCATGGTGAGCACAGGGGTGAAGACAGGCGTCCTTCGTGAAGAGTGACATGGTTTAATTTTAAAAAATCTAATTAAGATAGGGAGCATCCATTGGCTCTTTTCCCAACGGCATGTTGGATTATTGGGAAATGAGCACGCAGACATACCGACTGGATCTGTGCCTCTGGGTGGTGTATTTGTTCACGATAAGGCAGATGTGGCCAAGGATTGTTGGTTATAGTGGGGAAGAACAGCTACATCACCATTGACTGGAGGGAATGGTGTGGCATGGAATGGCCAAGGATATTGCCGACACTCATTTCTCCGAGGTAAAGCCCGACGGACACATAATCAGATTGCAGCTGGTAACATCAGTATTGGGACTCTTCGCTAGGTGTTGAAGATGAGGACGGAGCTCGTATGGGAATGTCCTGAGTGCTGTAATGTCAGTTCTTGACTCAACTCAACTCAACTGAGCAGGCACAGTCCTTTTCCCTGACGTATTATCGTCTCCCTAAGCAGCGGAATGCGTGTCCAACGATGGGCAGTTGTAGTAAGACATCAGGGAGTCTCCGTGGCGAAGTGGTCAAGCCGTCTGCCTCAGACTTCGTCTGCTCCGAAGGTTATGGGTTCGATTCCGGGCCGCGTCCTTCGGTTCACCAGTGAATTTTTCGGAGGCTCCTGGCGGTCATCGCTGAATCTACGGAGTTCGTGCTTTGTGCGACGCTTTCCGCGCTGCAGAAAGAGACAGAGGCATATGGGATAAAACCCGGTGCAATGAAGTCGACCCTGTCGACTTTTAAAGTAAGGAATGGAAACACGCAGAGTTCAGAGGCCAGACGTTATAATATCCACTTCAAGCTGGGCCTTTAGTTGTCAATGTTTATATTGTAAAGTAATGTCCCCTGATCTTTACTTGTTTGCTAGCGTCGCCACAAGTGCTAATCAACTCCTATGCATTTATTTCTGGCCCTAGGACCTTCTCCTGGGTAAACAAAGGAAGACAGATACTATTAGAACAAGGGGACATAAGAGCTAATTAAAATTGTCCTCAAGCAGTTTCCTGCAGTGGCTCTAAAAAGGGTTCCAAAGGCAATAGGGTCGACTTCATTGCATCGGTTTGATCCCATATGGCTGTGTATCTTTCCGCAGGGCGGCCTGCCAAAAGCATCGCACAAAGCACGAACTCCGTAGCTCCAGCGACGACCCCCAGGAGTCTCCGAGATAACTGTGCTCGTGAACAGAATGACATAGCCCGGAATCGAACAAACAGCCTTCGGAGAGCTAGGCAGGCAGCATAAATACTTCTCCACGGAGACTGCCCTGCAGTGGGTCTGTGATGTGATAGGGCCTGCCATTGTGTGGGTCTGCGATGTGATAGGCCCTGCCATTGTGTGGGTCTGTGATGTGATAGGGCCTGCCATTGTGTGGGTCTGTGATGTGATAGGACCCTCTAATTGTGTGGGTCTGTGATGCGATAGGATCTCACATTGTGTGGGTCTGCGATGTGATGGGATCTCACATTGTGTGGGTCTGTGATGCGATAGGACCCTCTAATTGTGTGGGTCTGTGATGTGATCGGATCTCACATTGTGTGGGTCTGTGATGTGATAGGGCCTGCCATTGTGTGGGTCTGTGATGTGATAGGGCCTGCCATTGTGTGGGTCTGTGATGTCATAGGGCCTGCCATTGTGTGGGTCTGTGATGTGATAGGACCTGCCATTGTGTGAGCCTGTGATGTGATAGGACCCTCCCGTTGTGTGTGTCTGTGATGTGATAGGACCCTCCCGTTGTGTGTGTGTCTGTGATGTGATAGAAACCTCCCGTTGTGTGAGCCTGTGATGTGATAGGACCCTCCCGTTGGGTCTGTCTGTGATGTGATAGAAGCCTCCCGTTGTGTGAGTCTGTGATGTGATAGGACCCTCCCATTGTGTGGGTCTGTGATGTGATAGGACCCTCCCATTGTGTGGGTCTGTGATGTGATAGGATCTCACATTGTGTGGGTCTGTGATGTGATAGGGTCTGCCATTGTGTGGGTCAGTGATGTGATAGGGCCTACCATTGTGAGGGCCTGTGTTGTGATATGATCTGCCATTATGTGGGTCTGTGATGTGACAGGGTCTGCTATTGTGTGGGTCTGCGATATGATATAACCTGCCATTGTGAGGGCCTGTGATGTGATATGACCTGCCATTATGTGGGTCTGTATGCCAGCAGGAAGGGCTAGTCACTCTTGCCCTACAGGTGCTAATTAGTTCTCCAATGCTTCTACTAATGTCCCGAAACTGACATGATTCAACTAGAACAAGTACTAAAGCAGACAATGGAGATTCCTTGTAAATGTTGCAAGAATAAACATCCGAGAATATGGTGGTCTAAAGGGAGGAAAAAACCTGACAATTTACGAGATCCAAACAAGGAAGAAAACCGGTTATAAAGAGCGTCGTATCTCGGAAACTGAAATACTTTGGCGTGAGGGTAACAGATGTTCCACATCCGAACAATACCCGTGACTATGTGTTCTCACTGTGTCAGCTCAAGTATTGTTCATGTATTCACATCATCTGATATATAACTCTGCAGTATGCACCTGACGAGATCTAGCGATATATACTTCTTCTTCAGCTTTCCGAGTCATTGAGGTTCTTTGCTGCAAATACAATCCGTCTCCATTCGTCTCTCTGGTGGACCTTCTCTTGCCAGTCGTTGATTCCAAGTGCTTGTAGGTCTGTACATGTATTATCTCTCCACCGTCTTCTTGGTCTACCTCGGGGTCTACGGTCATTTATTTCCTGAGTGTAAGCGAGTTTTGTTTCCCTATTATCTTCCATTCTTTCTATATGCCCCAGCCATTGTAGTCTATTAGCCTTCATGATATCAGTGATTAGCGGGGACTTAAACAGATCATAAATGTCTTTGTTACTTCTTCTTTTCCACTCTCCACTTTGTGTATCCCTAATATGTCCAAAGATGAGCCTTAAAATGTTGTTCTCAAAGGTTTGTAACAAGGCTTCGTCTCCTTTCGTTGTACTCCAGGTTTCAGAGCCATACAGAACACTGGTCTGATCAGTGTTTTGTATATTGTGATTTTGGTGTTACGAGATAGCGCCTTTGATTTTAGTAGATGTTGTAGTGCATAGTATATCTTATTTCCAGAGTTGATTCTAGTTTGTATTTCTTCCCTTATGATGTTGGAGCAGTTGAAGATTATACCCAGGTATAAGTATGTTTCCGTTCTTTTAATGGTCATATTATCTATTTGTATGTGGCCAGAGTTTTTAGCCATTCCGTCTCTTGAAATTACCATATATTCTGTCTTATCTTGGTTGATAACCAGCCCCATCTGTTGGGCTTTTCCCTTTAAGTGAGTCAATATTTCCAATGTCTTTTGTTCACTTTGCCCTATAATATCTATATCATCTACATAACCAAGCAGCTTGGATGTTCCTCCAATATCACATTCCTCCTATATCTTCCTTACAACTTTCTCTAGAGCCAGATTGAAGAGTAGCGGCGATAGTGCATCACCCTGTTTCAAGCCAGATGTTATTTGGAAGGGGTCTGATTTCCTGCCTTTATATGTTACTATATTATAAGTATCTTCCATGCATAGTCTGGTCATGTTGATTAACTTCCTTGGTATTCCAAATTCCTGCATAGCATTCCATAGACTATTCCTATGGACACTATCATAAGCCTTTTTAAAATCCACAAAAATGTTATGGAGATCTCTTTTATATTCCCAATGTTTCTCGGCTATTTGTCGTAAGATAAATATCTGATCTATTGTTGATCTGTTTTGTCTAAAACCCGCCTGGTAATCACCTAATATGTCTTCTGAATATGGTTTTAGTCTATTTAGTAATGCTGCGGATAGTATCTTATAGCTTGTGGACAGTAGTGATATTCCTCTATAATTTCCACATTGGAACTTGTCTCCTTTCTTAAAGATAGGTATCAATAATGACTCTTTCCAGTCATGGGGTAATTCTTCTGTCCTCCAGATTTTTATTATTAGTTCGTATAGCTTTAGATGTAATGCATGGCCACCTGCCTTTATAAATTCAGCAGCAATTCCATCAGTCCCAGTTGCCTTATTGTTTTTAAGTCGTGTGATTAAATATAGGATTTCTTCAAATGTAGGTTCTTCAATTTGTGTGGTATATACCTGCCACTGAAATGTGGACAGAACTAGGATGAAGGAAATTGGTACTGGAAGAAGAGGCATTAGGTGACAAGCTCGAAGAGAGACATGGAACACTGAAGATCGAAGAGAGACATGGGACATTGAAGATCGAAGAGAGACATGGAACACTGAAGATCGAAGAGAGACATGGAACACTGAAGATTGAAGAGAGACATGGAACACTGAAGATTGAAGAGAGACACGGAACACTGAAGATTGAAGAGAGACATGGAACACTGAAGATTGAAGAGAGACATTGAACACTGAAGAGAGACATGGAACACTGAAGATTGAAGAGAGACATGGAACACTGAAGATCGAAGAGAGACATGGGACATTGAAGATTGAAGAGAGACATGGAACACTGAAGATTGAAGAGAGACATGGAACACTGAAGATTGAAGAGAGACATGGAACACTGAAGATCGAAGAGAGACATGGGACATTGAAGATTGAAGAGAGACACGGGACATTGAAGACATCTTGGGCATGAAATAGATGACATTCGCGAAAAGGACTGTGGTCTGTGGACTCATATGACAGTTCTTCATCGCATACGATCAGCAGTCTTGTATCAGGTCCATGGCTTCATCCAGATTGTGTAATATGGTCAAGCCATCCCGGTTTTTATGTCTTTGTTTTCCTCTATCTTTTCCATATGGCGTGTTATAGTTGTTACTACATCTGACAGTTTCTTCTGATAATATGCAAATATGGAATCACTGATCAGAATAAAGCCAGGGTGGATTTTACAACATAGTTTGCCAGGTGAACATCGTCTCTCTCTCTCTCCACCTCTCTCTCCCCTTCTCTATCCCTCTCTCTATGATGGGGGATGAAAGATTGGGAGTGTGTAGGTGGATAGGTGGAGGATATGTAGAGGATGTGTGGGTTGGTTAGTGTGTGTGGGATGGATGTGGCGTGCGTGTGTCTTGGTGGGGAGACTGTGTGGGTGGGGGTTGTGTGTGGGTTGGGGATGTCTGCAGGGGTGGGTGCGGGATGTGTGTGTGGGTGGGGAGGGGAGATTGTGTGGTGGGGGAAGTGTCGGTGGTGGTGTGTGTGGGTGTGTGGGAGCATATATGTATGCCCGGAATGTGTGCGTAGTTGTGATGAGTGACTGGAAGGGCTGAATGTAAGACGAGCCTGCGTGCCCAATTTGTAACCCTTCTAAAATAAAGATCAATCAATCAATTTCTCTTTCACTCACTCTCTCTCCCCTCCATCCCTCTCTCTTTCCCCCTCTCTCTCCCTCACCTCACTCTCTCTCTCCCTGACCATCTCCATGGGGAATGTGTCCAATGCTATGATCTCTGATGTAGAGGCGTGATCGCCTAACTGTGACGCACTTCTTTTGAAACAAGAACGAAGATGAACAAGAACAAATCCTTCAGACACCGGTCTCTCTTCTAACGAAACAAGAAAACACTTACATCATCGCTAGTAATTTTATTTTCTATATGAATAAAGCAAACATATTACAGAAAGCGCGGCAACAAGAAGAAAGTATTCAACATATTGAGTATAAGTACCAGTATAGACAATTATAAAAACCTATAACCTTCAGGAAGTTCTGTGCAGTCGAAAGGCTGTAAAACGCCCTCCTCGCCTATTTCGCAGTTCCTCATAAACTATGGCCATAAAATGAAAAAAGGCGTTTCATATACTGTTTGGTCGAACAATAAACGATTCGCCAAATACAACATACAATAAAAGTAAATTAGTTGCATATCCTTTATAGGACGTCGCAGTCAACACCAGCATTGTTATTTTTTAATGTAATGTCTTGGCAAGTTTACGTTCAGTAGTTTACCATTGCTTTCTGAACGACCGACACCCATCCAATCGTAAAAAGCCACCGCAAGGCGGTCTGCTGCCAAATCGTCCGCAGCTGTGTTTAGATCGCGGGCATACGAGATTACGAACTGCGGCCGTAACACCTTCGCCACGGAGCAGGCATACAATAAAAGGTTACTCAAATACACCGAGATCATAGCAATTAGGCATCTAAGACCGGGGTTATGCAGACAGAAAGTTTTCACAGTCACTATGCGATTACCGCGGGATTATATTGCTTCATACTGGAACGATATAAGTGACCGTTATGTATTTCAGCCAAAACATGACTCATTTCTTCTCTTCACTTCACATGAAATATAATTGTGTAGCATGCACCTGACAAGATGCAGACGATACTATAACAAGGCACTTCTTTCTTGTCGGGTTTCTAAATACTTTTTTTTTGACTGGCAAACAGAAATATATAGTATACCGAATAGCATATGTGACTGACTGGCACCTTGCCATCTTGACAGACGATAGTTTGTAAAATAGAGTTATCTCTCCATAACACAAAGCCTGGGCTGAATTTAGAGACCATGTGTTGCCCATGCAGCATGATCCCTCACTCGGCCTGTCTAGTCTACTCCAGAGGAAAGGTCATAAAATATGTGACAAGAGTATAGAATAATACAATAACAACAACAATGCTAATCTAAACACGTTGAGGTGGGTAGGGACAAGATCCACACCACAGCACTCAGAACATTCCCATGCGGTCTCAGTATTAATCTCCATTAACCAACCAAATGTCCCAATATTAAAGGTATCAGTTGCCGTGTGTGTATGTGTCCGTGGGACCTTTCCTTGGAGTACTGACTGTTAGCCAGGTCCTGAGGTCACTCCCAGCGAGGTACTGTATACATTATTCTTCTTATAGTCCCTGCCGTGTGGCGTTGTAGTTATATCTGTCCACAGACTTCTGTCTCTTGTGTTGCGAATAATTTCTGATACCGATGTTCCTCCGTACCAAAACATTAAACTGTCCAGCATCTTCTCTCTTGATCTCTTCCTGCCTCTTTTCCCCTCCATCCAGTATAATGTATGACAGAGAGTGATAGAAGGGCAGAATACAAAGTTGTTGTTTTTTTCCCTATGTGAATGTAACATTCACATTTGATGAATGAAAGTTGAGTGATTGGAAGGGCCGAATTTAAGACGTGCCCAATTTGTTACCCTTTGAAAATAAAGAATGTTCTTTCGTTTCAACCTTCCCGTTGTGACGACCTAAGAATGTGGACTGTCTTCTTCTGATGCCAGTAACTGTCTCTCATTTTGCGTTAACTTCTTTCAAGATATCTTCATTGCTCTTTCTATCTCAGTGGTTCTCAACCTTTTTTGGCCCATGCCCCCCCCCCCCTTTACCATATGTTCAGAACGTCATCCCCCCCCCCCCTTTTCGAATTTCCTCTCTATAAATCCCCCCCCCCCACCCTTACAGAGTATACATAAAAATGAAGCTAAATTTAATAACACATACTAGAACACGCCTAGACATCTACATAAAACGTGATTTGCGGGTCTACTTACGTTATAAAACGAACTTCATTAAGGCGAGAAGTACAGAACCGTAAAATATAGAGGGAAAACAATATCAAGTAACTGGTTCTTGTATTAATGCGATCTTGAAATAATCTTAATTCCCCCCTCCTCTGGAAACCCTAAACACCGGTTGAGAACCAGTGTTCTATCTGTTCACTGTCTTCTCGTCATTCTTCTAGAATGGTTGATTGGCTGACTTTGGTGACTGTCTAATTGGCTGAGTTGTGTGATTGGCTAATTGGCTGAGTTGTGTGATTGGCTAATTGGCTGAGTTGTGTGATTGGCTAATTGGCTGAGTTGTGTGATTGGCTAATTGACTGAGTTGATTTATTGAGACTGAGTTGGCTGATTGTCTGTATTGGTAGGTAGAGTATATATATATATATATATATATATATATATATATATATATATATATATATATATATATATATATATAATATATATATATATATATATATATATATATATATTCATTGGCATCTTGCCATCTTGACAGGCGATAGTTTGTGCTTTAAAAAGGCATAATAACTTTTACCTATTATATATATATAATATATATATATATATATATATATATATATATATATATATATATATATATATATTATATATATATATAAGTTGCATATCCCTTACAGGACGTTGCAATCAACACCATGATTTTTCAGCTGTTGTTGATGTTCTTGGCAAGATTACGCTCAGTAGTTTGCCATTACAGGGTATACTGATTAGCAAAAATAACTGGCTGGTTGAACTGATTGGTTGAATTTATTAATTTGTTGGTTTAATTGACTGACTGAGATGCTTGATTAGCAGAGATGATTGACTGGCTGAGATGATTGACTGGTAGAGTTTACTAGTTGGTAGAGTTGACTAATTGGTTGAAGTGCAGACTGATTGACTTGATTGAGTTGATTTGTTCTTTGATTTGACTGACTGGTTGACTTGATTGGTTGAACTGATCAGTTGGTGGATGTGCTCGATCGGTTGAGTTGTTTGATTTAATTGATTGGTTGGTTGAGTTGACTGATTAGTTGAATTCAATATTTGGTTAAATCGATTTATTGGTTGATTTAACTGACTGGTTGACTTGGTTGAATTGCTTAGTTGGTGGAGCTGCTTGATCGGATGAGTTGTTTGTTTGGTTGAATTGATTGATTGTGAGTTTATCAGAGTTGATCGACTGGTAGAGTTGACAGATTGGTTGATTTGGTCGATTAATTGACGTGATTGATCAGCTGAGTTGAATAAATAGATGGGTTGATTGACTGAGTGACTTAACCGACTGAATTAATCACTTACGGTTATTAATTTATTGATGGGATTCAATTATCATCAGCATTGCTCTGAGAAATTGAGAGATTCGCAGTCGAGTGCACGAACTCCATATTTATACACCACCCCGTCTCCAAAAAAATAAAAATTTACTACGTAGAAAAGAAGCGACAAAAATACTAGTCTGCACTTTCATGCGCAGGGGTAGCCAGCCTTGCACTTAGCACACAGGTCAGCACGATGAGGTTTGTTGGGGTCAATGTGTCTGTCCTTGTCTCTGTGGCAGTTGCAGTCGTGCTGCCCACACTGTGAGCACCTGAGCTTCTCCACACGGTAGGGCATGCACATCTTGAGGCACTCTTGGCACTTTTGGCCGTACTGGGGCTGGGGATGGAAACAGAGTGCGTGAGTAGGAACAGGAAGTCAAGTGTGTGACAGAGTGAGCAATTCAGTGTGCAGCAACAAACAACTAAGTTTATAACAAGCAATTCAGTATACACCAACAAATCCCTAAATATATGTCAGAACAAGCAGTTCAATATACAACAAAAATAAACTAAACATACAACATAACAAGCAATTCAATGTACAGGAACAAACAACTAAGTATATAGCAGAACAAACAACTATGCATATAACATAATAAACAAATAAGTACATAACACTGCAAGCAATTGAATATGTTACAGAGAACGCAACTAACAGCAAGCAATTAACTATGTAACTGACTGAACGCTTCAGTACACAACATTGGAAGAAACTGAGTATAGAACAGAGCGAGCAACCGAATATAAAAGATAACATGCAACTAATTATACAACACATCATACAAGTATACATCATCATCATGATCATCATCATCATCACGTGCCATGCCGATAAGCGTGGGCGGTCATGTTCACCAGAGTCGCAGATCAGCTCCGTGTTCTTGTCTCGACGATGCCATGTGATCAAGCCATCCAGATATTTACTTCTCTACCTTCCCCTTGTTTTTTCCCCCTCAATCTTGCCAGTTGTCACCAAGTTCTCTGGTTTATTACTTTTCATAAAATGCCTCAAAAGTTTTGACTGCCTGCGTCTAATTTATCCAGTTTGTGTACGGTTCTCATTTGATTCTGGTAGGACTTGCTCATTAAATTTTCTGTCTGTCCATTGTATATTTTGTATTAGCTTTTATGTCCATTGTGTTCTTTGTATTTTCAACAGAAATCACATTTCCACTGTCATTATATGTTTTTAAGCTTTTCTGCTCATTCTTCACGTTTCACATCCTTATAAAAGTACAGGTTCTATGTAGCACTTCAACACGTCATTTTATTAATTAGTATGTTTTCCATCTTGCAAAAGGCTTCCTTTACCATAGCGATTCTTGTTCTAATCTCTTCAAGATACTTCCCATCTTGCTAATCAACAATCTACAACAGCGTCATAATCAGTCTACTCTCCTCTCTTGCTAATCAATAATCTAAAACCGCGACATTATCAGTCTACTCTCCTCTCTTGCTAATCAATAATCTACAACAGTGACATCATCAGTCTACTCCCCTCTCTTGCTAACCAATAATCTACTACTGCGACGGCATCAATCTCCCCTCTCAAGCTAATCAATAATCTACAACAGCGATATAATTAGTATACTCCCCTCTCTTGATAATTAATAATCTGCAACACTGACATCATCAGTCTACTCTCCTCTCTTGCTAATCAATAATCTACAACAGCGACATCATCTCCTAACTCCATTCTCTTGCTAATCAGCTATCTACATCTACAACAGCGCTATCATTATTTGACTACTCTACTTTCTTGCTAATCAATAATCTACAACAGCTCCATCACTAGTCTACCCTACTCTCTTGATAATAAATAATCTACAACAACGATATTATCAGTCAATTCTCCTCTCTTGCTAATAAATAATCTACAGCAGTGACATTATTAGTCTACTCCCCTGGTTTTGATAATCAATAATCTACAACAGTGAAATTATAAATCTTCTCTCCTCTCTTGCTAATCAATAAATCACAACAGCGACATTGTGAGTGTACTCTCCTCTCTTGCTAATCAATAATTTACAACCGCGACGTCATCATTCTACTCCAATCTCTTGCTAATCAACAATCTACAACAGCGACATTATCAGTCGTCTCCCCTCACTTACTAATCAGCTATCTATACCCACAACAGCGCCATCTTCACTTGACTACAATTTTTTTTTAAAATTTTAAAAGTTGCATATCGTTTACAGGACGTTGCAGTCAACACCAACATGTTACTGCCGTTGTTGATGTCTTGGCAAGCTTTTAGTAGGTTGCCATTGCTTTCTGAACGACCGGCTCCCACACCAACACGTTAAAACAAGCGCGACACAGTCTGCTGCCAAATCGGTCGCCGCTGTGTTTCGAACGCGGGTAAGCAGCATTACGAATCACGTCCGCAACGCCATTGCCACGGAGACCGGCCTGACTACACTACTATCTTGCTAATCAATAATCTACAATAGCTCCATCATCAGTTTACCCTGTTCTCTTGCTAATCAATAATCTACAATAGCTACATCATCAGTTTACCCTATTCTCTTGCTAATCAATAATCTACAATAGCTCCATCATCAGTCTATCCTGCTCGCTTGCTAATCAATAATCTACAATAGCTCCATCATCAGTTTACCCTATTCTCTTGCTAATCAGTAATCTACAATAGCGACATCATCAGTCTACCCTGCTCGCTTGCTAATAACTAATCTACAATAGCGACATCATCAGTCTACCCTGCTCGCTTGCTAATCAATAATCTACTGTGATCGCCTGACGCGACACATGATGTTGATGATGTTACCAATACCGGCGTCCCTCGCAGTGCCCTAGGGTATGACGGGAAGTTGCTCAGGAAACACTGATAAATAGAGGTGCGTGTCAGTTTCCCGCGGGCGCGCGGGTCATTCGCACTGCGAGCGCTAACAAGTCAAGTCGCATTATTCTGTCAAGAAGCCTGATACGCGGGAAAAATGTCACGTGGAAAGTCCAACAACAAGAAACACGCTGTTGCCAAGATGTGCAGCTTGGGAGCCGACAACAAGAAGAAGAACGTCGAGAGCCGACAACAAGAAGAAGAACGTCGAGAGCCCACCTGCTAGCTGCATCAAAGAGCCTGATACTATACCGATTACTGAAGCTATCACGAGGGAGAAGATTGACAGCCCTACACAGTGAAGAACCAAGACAGCAGAGAAAGAGGGGAAAGACACCAGAGTCGGAAACACCGAATCAAAAACAGTCCGATGGGTTATCAAGCGGATTCATGTGGAGCTGACAGATGAAGAAATCCTGAAGCAGCTACGTGAAGACAATCTTCACATCCGATTCTTGAAGGTGGAGCGGCTTCTCACCTACTCCAAGATACCTAAAACCTTGGCAGTGGTGACATCGGAGGGCAGCGAGATGCCGACCACAGTATCATTCAACAAGAGAATGCAGCAACCAGAGAGATTTATCCCAAGAATCACGCAATGTTCCAGATGTCAGAAGGCAGGCCACAGCAGAGCTACGTGTCGCAGTAATATGGAAATCTGCCGATACTGCGCCGATCACCACGCCTTCAAGGAGTGTCCGCTGGCCAAGCTGGACACGGACTTCCGAGCACCCAACAACAAAAGAAAGTGCGCCAACTGCCTGGGCAAACATGGAGCAAGATACCTGGGCTGTCCGTACCTGCAAAGACACAGAGACGTCTTAAAGATCGCCACCATTACAAAGACACCATATGCGGAAGGGCGAGACAGCCACAGTTATAGCACAAGCTGAAAGAGATCAACTTCAAAAGCAGATAGACGAGTTGAAGAAGCAAGTCAAGGCACTGCTGACGACGACTCCGACTGGCGATAACGAGAAGCTGCTGGCCGACATGAAAGAAATCCAACACAACTTCAAACAAGAGATGGAGCGCTTGGCCGAGATGAAGAAGGAGAACGAAGAAATCCTACAAATGATCAAGGCCGAAAGAGAATTGCTTAGAGCTGAAATGGAACTCTTTCAAAACAAACCAACAGAAGCCATACAAGAACTCACAGAGAAACCGCAAGATGAAAACCAAGAGACCGAACCTGAACCACAAGCTACAGCCAGCAGCCCAGCCGCGATACCCGAGGCAGACAATGAGAAACCAATATCTCGCCAGACATCCGAAGAAAACCGAGGAACGGCACCCGGATGACGGCACGGAGAGACCACGATCTACCTTGGAGAGCCTACGGGCAAGTCAAAGACTGGAGGCACTCAGGCGCAAGGAATTCAAAAGGTGTTGGATTGAAAGAGAAAAGAAAAAACCCAAGAAATACAGGTTACCGGTAGATTACCCAACTACAATTTTGGAACAGGACACCGACTACTCGTACTACATAGAAGACGGAGAGAGAAAGCCATATCTGTCCGCGGAGGAAAAACGCGAATGGCAGAAGCTAAAACTCGAAGATGAAAAAAAATACAAGAAATACAAAGAAAATAGCAGCGTCGAAAAGCTCCTACAGAAAATACACAACATAGACGACTAAAAGACCTAATAAAAAGTCCTTTTAAGGACTGCAACCAGTCAAGCCAGGAGCCCGCACCAACAAAGAAAACAAGAGGAAACATGCACAAAGGACAGACCGATCCCCCAGCTGGAGTGGGATTACGAAAAGTCCTTATAAGGACTGCAGCCAGACGAGCCAGGAGCCTACACAAACAGAGAAAACCACAACAACAGAAGAGCACAAAGGATAGCCGCCGACCACTGCTGACGTCACAGACACAAACGCTACATAACCAGTCACAAGACAAGAATTAGGGTTAATAAACCCACAAAAACCACGTACCTCAACAATAACCACAGCTGATGAAGCAGGTTAGACGAGGTCGAATTTGGAATTTTTGTTTTTGAAATGGAATCGGAATCGGAATAGTTTCCCGCTCTCTCCAAACCAGACAACCGTGGCCGAAGGAGCGATTATGTAGATCGCTGTAGTGATGTAGATTATAAAATAGGGAGGCTTTAACCAGCCCTCCCCAGTCACTGGACCAGAGCAGGGAGTCACAAATGCCTCTAGATTTAACCAAGACTGGCTTGTGTGGCCCACACACAAGGACCGAGGAAATCCATGAAAACGACTGGCAATTTGTAAGCCCACTCTTGGTGAGTTAAATTTATTTAGATAGCTTAATTAAAGATAGGATAGTGGTGCCTTTGCTAGTCCCCAGCTGGGAGCTCCAAACTTATAACATCCACAGGGTTGAGGTAGAATTTGGTTTAGTTCGGTTTATAGTTTTACAGAGTCTGAGGAGCTCTTCTGCTCCTGATTGACTGCAATTAGTAGAGTTATCTTCGCATGTAAAATGGCGATAACCGGCAGAATGACAACAACATGGGTTTGCTTCAATTAATGACGGTAAAAGTGCTACTCTGCAGATTGGCAGGGACGTAGTAAGAAAACATACCAGGGGTATTCAGTTTAGATTCAGGACAAAGTTAGTTAGTTAGTTAGTTAGTCGAATGATCATCCTCATTGCACATCGAACCATTCAGTCCATAAGTGCAAAGGATGTTCTCTTATGGTGGTGTGTATATTTGTAGGTTTTTAAATTTAATGTAGTGACAGCGTGGCACGAACTGGAAGTATCGATACTGTGTTGTGTAATTCTAGAGAATTTGATATAGCCATAATTCATTACAGTATTCAAAATGTGTAGTATCACAGTCCAGAGTAGAGGAGGATGTATGTATTGTTCTATAGAGTCTGGGTCCTGACAAGAGGAAAACATGGGGCACTGTAGCATAAAATATTAGGTTATGGTTAATTCTATTTGGGTGGTATTCCTGGATGAAGGTGGCCAGATAAGGTGTGCAGGACATATATAATATAATGCCATTATTATAGTAGCATGGTAAGGTTGAAGATAACATTAGATTGAATGGCCTGGGGTAATTAAGGCTGTTCCAGGTGGACTGTACAGTCAGTGTTGAGATGTTGTGTTTGCTTACAATGTCTGATGTATGTTGGCCAGATCAGTGTTGAGATGTTGTGTTTGCTTACAATGTCTGATGTATGTCGGCCAGATCAGTGTTGAGATGTTGTGTTTGCTTACAATGTCTGATGTATGTTAACCAAGTCAGTGTTGAGATGTTGTGTTTGCTTACAATGTCTGATGTATGTCAGCCAGATCAGTGTTGAGATGTTGTGTTTGCTTACAGTGTCTGATGTATGTTAACCAAGTCAGTATTGAGATGTTGTGTTTGCTTACCATGTCTGATGTATGTTGGCCAGATCAGTGTTGAGATGTTGTGTTTGCTTACAATGTCTGATCTTGTTAGCCAAATCAGTGTTGAGATGTTGTGTTTGCTTGTGATGTGTGATGTAAGTGAATCTAATGAATAAGTGTCAGGATATTGCATCTTGTGTCTATTCGTCACAAGTACGGATGTGTTATGATTTAACTTCCCACAACAAAGGGGAAGACCTGTGTATTTATATTATAATGTATTGAGGTATTGAGATGTCTCACGTGGAATGGAAAGTAAAGGGTGCCAGGGGATGAGAGACACCTCCATTATGCTATAATGTGTTTGTAGTCAGATGACTTATTATGTCTCAATAATGCTAAAACTATAGTGATGGTTGGCGTGCGGAGGTGTAGATTGGCACAGCGAAAGCAATAGATATATGATGCTTGATAACAATTACTGTCATGTTCTCCTAGATATATGTAGCTATGATAATAATTATTCATGACTGGATGTAGTGATGAAGGTGCCAGGTTGAACACTACACTTATGAGGGTGTTTTATGATTATAATAGTGTTCATGGGGATAATGATCTGTGTTGCTTAGGTTGGACACATGTGAACTAGGCAAGAATAGTCTCCTGACCAGCCAGAGCAAGAAGTGCTGAATAGGGCACCCATAATGAATCTGGGGTATTATTGGCTGAGCTTGTTCATAGTGGGGAATAATATTGTGATGGTTTTATGTGGCGATATATGTTATATGTCTGAGTTGTTGGCGGTGACCTATGTCATAGCCTGTGTCCTGATTGTTGCTGGTGTCATGTGTAGATCTCTACTTCTGGTATATTGATGTTGTCTAGTTGTCATCAGTACAAAGGTGTGTGTCCTGGTGATGTCATGTTGGTGCATTGAACTGTATTAATGTCCTGTGTGTACATGTTCAAATGGTGTTGCCTGTTAGAGTCGTTGTACACCAGTGTAGCTGAGTTGTCTTCGGTGTTGATTTTGACTAGTTGATTAGTGTTGCTGTGTAACATTGGCATTTATGGGTGGTATTGTCAGCCTGTGGTGTTGGGGATGAGAAGTTGTGTTGTATCAGAGATATGTAGGTAATGACCTCCCTGAACTGAGAGTATTCTGTAAGTAAATACTGAGATAGATAAGCCAGAAAAGGCTGCGAGCATTGTAACGAGGAATGATCCGCCATCACGTTAAGATTGTGTCATGATGTGGAAATGGCTGTTGCACTAATTGCAGATCTAATCACTCCGAAAGATGCACATGGGAAAATGGGCATGGGTGATCAATATGGGGAATGCATATATGTGTTGATGCAAATAATGATTCTTTGATGATTATTAATTAGATGTTGTACTTTATCATGCATTGCAGGTAGTGACCCTTGGCCATGGTTGTTTGTAGAGCAAACTTGAGCCCCAGCTCTGGTTAATGTCGTTAGGCCACTCACATCCCCCATTCATTATACCTGTTTTATGCCACTATATCTCTGCTGTTAGGGTTATAGTTTTGTTATTCGTTATGTTATGACTCTTTGCTGCATCTGGTCCCAGTCGACCTATGTGATGCGGGTGTCTTGTGTGGGTATTGAGGGTTCCCTTAGACTCAATTGAACATGGTTGAGGTTTCACTGTCATTCAGAGACCGCCCCTGTAGTTAGTACTAGGCAGCAGTTATCTCTAACTGTGGGATTTCAGATTCCCATTTCTGTATGTACCGACTGTCCATGAGTACTGAGATGATTGCAATAGAGAGTCCATACCTGCTGTTACCGTTGTTGTTTACGTTGAGGCTCTGTTGTTGCCATGTCCTTGTTGGTTTGTGGAGATGGGTACCTAGTCATGTGCATAGCGATGTTAGGCAGTAGTGACTACTGTGGGAACATAGGTTCCCATTTCTGTATATGTCAGTTATGTGACATGTCAGGATGCCTGTTTGTCCCTGAATCATGCAGTTCTGTCAATAAAAGCCTAATTTTGTAGTTCTTAATTCGTTTTGTTTAGTCTGTAGTTTGTTGTGTAAAATCATTGATCCTGTTACAGTCCAGCAAGTGTAATCTTCTGTCTGGGGTATACAACAGTATATCCCCCGCCCTTAGAACTCCTGGAATCTTCTGTCTAATTCTATCCCTTTTCTTGTTAACTGAGGAGAATATATACAGTGCTCTTTCTCTACTTCTTCTTATTGTCCTTTTCTTCTCTGGCCCACTAAGAGTCAGTGTTGCGCTTCTTTATCTTTGAGCACCTAAGTATAGGAAACTATGTCTTCCTGTCCTTGATATTCTTCCTCCTGTTTCACTACAATAGCGAAATCATCAGTCTAACCTGCTTGCTTGCTAATCAATAATCTACAATAGCGACATTATCAGTCTACCCTGCTTACTTGCTAATCAATAATCTACAATAGCGACATCATCAGTCTACCCTGCTCGCTTGCTAATCAAGCATCTACGATCGGTGTGGTGGTACTGATCCGGGCTCCTCATTACGAGATACTGGCCCATGTTCGCTACATGCATCCCTCACTTTTAGAAAGAGTGATAATCGACTGAAGGAAAGCCTAAACATCTTAAACATGAATTAATCAGCGCGATGTTGCTATTATTGTCTTCACCCTATTCCGTTAGGCGTCATAGTAGTAATGAAGTCCCAGGACCTTTCACAAGCGTCTTATTTTTTGTCAATTTCCTCCATGATTCGTGAACAGTATTGTCTAGAATCAAGTACATTTCCTAAAGGTTTCCAAGACCTGTCATTTGTTTCTTAATTTCAATGAATGAGTAAATGGATTAAGTCCGATTAAGAATCGATTTGTCGATAAAAACAATTAAATCAATCACCTGAGATGATCCGTTAGGACAATAAACATTCGAACTCTCCCATGTATTTCCGCAATAAGAGCATTGAAAATAACCGTACATTCTTCCCTGATTTCGCTTATGAGCTTTATGAGCACTCCACAGGTTCACGAAAACTCGTACCGTCCTCCATGAATGGTAGACTGGCTAACCTCACGTGCAGATCTCTCCGAAGAACAATAATCTTGACAAACTGACTTGCAGATCTTTCGGCGAACAATAAGAATGCCAGTTACACTTAGATCTCTCATAGAATTGTACACTGAATAAACTCATAGAGACGATATCACACTAGTTGATCCTTCTTAAATGTATAACTTTCGTAATATGTGCCCACTGAGGAGTAAGACCTGCATACGACGTTGGAACACGTTAGAGCAGAGTTCGATACACGATACTGGCGGGCAGTTAGCATGTCTATCTATATATGCACGTTGCAGTACTTTTGTTTTCGATCGTAACTATGGAAACTATTGTTCTGTTTCCTGGAACATAACTGTTTTCGGTTTCAGTCTTACGGAAATATCGATGACGTTGTGTATCATGTCACGGAACTGGGTTGATAAGAAAACAAAATAGGGGATCTATAGTTTTAGTGATATTCTTCTTCTTCTTCTTCTTCTTCTTCTTCTTCTTCTTCTTCTTCTTCTTCTTCTTCTTTCTTCTTCTTCTTCTTCTTCTTCTTCTTCTTCTTCTTCTTCTTCTTCTTCTTCTTCTTCTTGACAGTTAGTTAAAGCACAGACTACAAGGGGCGCAGTATGATAGTTATGGCACTGACAACACGGGACGCAACATTATAGTTATTTAAGGCATATTCTACAAGGGGCGCAGTATGATAATTAAGGCACAGTCTGCAAGGGGCGCAGTATTATAGTTAAGGCATTGACTTCATGGGGCGAAATATTATAGGCAGTTAAGTCACAGACTACAAGGGGCTCATCTTTATAGTTAGTTAAGGCATAGATTACAAGGGGCGCAGTATGATAGTAAGTTAAGGCATCGACTACAAGGGGCGAGGTATAATTATCAGTTAAGGCACATACTGCAATGGGAGGTTTTA
>JACEFZ010027365.1:197500-211749 GCA_014155875.1 Cepaea nemoralis | reverse complement strand
TCATCAACGTCAACACTTTCCCTCTTTTACATTACCGAAAGTTTCAACTTACCATTCCAATGTATCTGCTAAAGACGCACTTATACATACTAATCACCCATCTCTTCACACTCTTTGTTCTTTCTTTCTAACACAAAGTGTCTCTGTCTTTCATAGATAACTTCACAACTTTTCCATGTCACATCACCAAGATACTCCAAACCTTCGTTGCACATGAGTTCTAATGAAACAGTCATAACAACATTTATGGCAATGCAATCTGTGGCTCCACCTGGGATAGTTTCAATATCATCTGAGTATTCGTCAGCAAAGATCCACTTCCCATGGCTGACATCTTCAACTTTCTATACCACAATGTCTGCTACACTAACCTTCCATTGATCCATCTTTCAACAATACAAAGAGTGTTCTCGAAGTCTAGCTAACATAACATTGCTTACTTTGTCCACCTCTATCACACTTTGTCATTTCACAGCTGCAATAGCGGCAAGTCTGCAACCAACCAACAGTGTCTGTTATGAAGTCGACCTTTCTTAAAGCCACGTCTGCCTTATTGAGCCCTTGAATACCCTCTACCATAGCGTCTAACCGACTTTCAACGTTTCATACCAAATAACATTAACATTCTCTTTGATTACAGAACAGCTGATTTTCTGCTGACTAGGCAGATTTTCCAACCTCGTGGAGATAAATCATATGCCCCCTAAACTACTAGGCGCTATTCTAGACAACGAATATGGTCATCGACCAGCACCCCTAGGCAGAACTTGAAAAACAACAACAGAGCTTGGGTTATTGAGACGTATGAGTTGCATTCCTTGGACTACCAGAGTGACATCAAACACAACAAACTCTTTCTTACTAACCCTAACCCTAAGTATACATCATCTAATCCTAACCCTAACCCTAACTATACATCAACTAACCCTAACCCTAACTATACAACAAACTCTTTCTTAAGAGACATAGATACAAACCAGTGTTAGAAATGAAAAAGTTAAATTTATGTGATTAAATTTTAATTAAAATTTAAAACTAATAAATCGCAATTTTATTGCGCAAGATGTAAGCTTGATATATGTCCTATACCTAACCTATACCTATACTTACCCTATATCTGTATATTAAGTGAAGCGCGCAATAAAATTGCGATTTATTAGTTTTAAATTTTAATTAAAATTTAATCACATAAATTTAACTTTTTCATTTCTAACACTGGTTTGTATCTATGTCTCTTAAGAAAGAGTTTGTTGTATAGTTAGGGTTAGGGTTAGTTGATGTATAGTTAGGGTTAGGGTTAGGATTAGATGATGTATACTTAGGGTTAGGGTTAGTAAGAAAGAGTTTGTTGTGTTTGATGTCACTCTGGTAGTCCAAGGAATGCAACTCATACGTCTCAATAACCCAAGCTCTGTTGTTGTTTTTCAAGTTCTGCCTAGGGGTGCTGGTCGATGACCATATTCGTTGTCTAGAATAGCGCCTAGTAGTTTAGGGGGCATATGATTTATCTCCACGAGGTTGGAAAATCTGCCTAGTCAGCAGAAAATCAGCTGTTCTGTAATCAAAGAGAATGTTAATGTTATTTGGTATGAAACGTTGAAAGTCGGTTAGACGCTATGGTAGAGGGTATTCAAGGGCTCAATAAGGCAGACGTGGCTTTAAGAAAGGTCGACTTCATAACAGACACTGTTGGTTGGTTGCAGACTTGCCGCTATTGCAGCTGTGAAATGACAAAGTGTGATAGAGGTGGACAAAGTAAGCAATGTTATGTTAGCTAGACTTCGAGAACACTCTTTGTATTGTTGAAAGATGGATCAATGGAAGGTTAGTGTAGCAGACATTGTGGTATAGAAAGTTGAAGATGTCAGCCATGGGAAGTGGATCTTTGCTGACGAATACTCAGATGATATTGAAACTATCCCAGGTGGAGCCACAGATTGCATTGCCATAAATGTTGTTATGACTGTTTCATTAGAACTCATGTGCAACGAAGGTTTGGAGTATCTTGGTGATGTGACATGGAAAAGTTGTGAAGTTATCTATGAAAGACAGAGACACTTTGTGTTAGAAAGAAAGAACAAAGAGTGTGAAGAGATGGGTGATTAGTATGTATAAGTGCGTCTTTAGCAGATACATTGGAATGGTAAGTTGAAACTTTCGGTAATGTAAAAGAGGGAAAGTGTTGACGTTGATGATTATGTCTTGTGAAATGTCTGTTCAGATAAAAGTTCAAGATACTTTTGACATAACTACAGAAGCAATATTTTTTTTCCTACTTATTTAAAAGTTTACATGAGATGTTTATAAATTTGGTTAAGATGTTTCATGTTTTGGCCAACATTTTCCCGCCTTTGGCTAACATATTTTCTTACTTGGGTCAACATATTTCATAGTTTAGCCCATATTTTTTCCCATTAGGTTAACAAATTTTCCTACTTTTCATAAGTTTGGTGTAAATTTGTCTTTACTTGATCAATATTTTTCTCCTTAGGTTAACACATTTTTCTAAGTTTTATAAGTTTTGTGTAAATTTTTTCTTCACTTGGGCAATATATTTCTCATTAGGTTAACATATTTTCCTAATTTTTATAAGAATGGCTGAGATATTTCTTCACTTCGCCAATGTTTTTCCCGTTAGGTTAACACATTTTTCTCCTTTTCATAAGTATGGTTGAGATATTTCTTCATTTGGTCAATATTTTTCCCTTTTGGATAACACATATTCCTAATGTTCATAAGTTTGGGCGACATATTTATAAGACTAGTTGAAACATGTCTTTACTTGGACAATATTTTTTCACATTTAGTTAACAAATTTTCCTAAGTTTCATACGTTTTGTTTAAATTTTCTTCACTTGGGAAATAATTTTCTCATTAGGTTAACACATTTTCCTAAGTTTTATAAGTTTTGTGTAACTTTTTCTTCACTTGGGCAATAATTTTCTCATTAGGTTAACACATTTTCCTAAGTTTTATAAGTTTTGTGTAACTTTTTCTTCACTTGGTCAATATTTTTCTCATTAGGTTAACATATTTTCCTAATTTTTATAAGAATGGCTGAGATATTTTTTCACTTCGCCAATGTTTTTCCCGTTAGGTTAACACATTTTTCTCCTTTTCATAAGTATGGTTGAGATATTTCTTCACTTGGTCAATATTTTTCCCTTTTGGATAACACATATTCCTAATGTTCATAAGTTTGGGCGACATATTTATAAGACTAGTTGAAACATGTCTTTACTTGGACAATATTTTTTCACATTTAGTTAACAAATTTTCCTAAGTTTAATAAGTTTTGTGTAAACTTTTTCTTCACTTGGGCAATATTTTTCTCATTAGGTTAACACATTTTCCTAAGTTTTATAAGTTTTGTGTAAATTTTTTCTTTACTTGGGCAATATTTTTCTCATTAGGTTAACATATTTTCCTAATTTTTATAAGAATGGCTGAGATATTTCTTGACTTGGCCATCAACATGTAACACCCGCTCACCACATGACACTCATATGTACCGTCAACACTAAAAACCAACAAGTGAACGCACTTATAATACATAAAACTGTTTATTTTACAGTATTTCCAGCAAAGTTTACACACACAAAAAGGAACAATCGTAATACCAGTATACAAAACGGATGGTTAAATATGGAATGTTATATCTAGTATGATCATGCACAGTGGTGCCTAACGTGGGTCATAAAAGGGGCGTTATTTATTAAACAAGCAGGAATTCTGGGATATGATAGACATAAAAACATATAGCTGGAATCGTCTCTGTAGTGTATTTGGTATTTGGACGTTGTTGCATAGCGTAGGTAAGAACGTCATGTTCGTGTACTATTTTGATAAAATCGTCAAAGTCTTGTCTATTTTTGATTAGTTGTGGAAGTTTTAAGACAGAAGCATTATTTGAAGATGCGTGATACAATCGAAGAGCGTCTGTTTCGCTGTGCCTAAGGACTATATGATAACTAAAGTTGATTTTGAATATGCTCTTTTGAATGGTAAAGATCTTGTTCAAGGTAGATGCCCAGTCTTTAGGGTGGATTGTGTGTGGGCTAATATAAAATGTATAGACAGACATATATTTGTTTATCTTGTGATGTGTTTTGATACTACTCCAGTTGTCGGTGTATACTTGTCTAATATCATCTGGAAGAGTGTGTAAAGAAACCGCTTCATCCGTGGGTTGTGTGTCACTGACTGGCTGGGAGTTTTCGTCTTGTTTAGTCTTCTTCTCGCTGACTGCCACATCACTATTAGTAGCCACATGTCTCTTACGTAGTGTTGCTGAAGCGGGTGTTGAAGCGTCTGTTGGTATTACACTGGGTGATACTTCTGGTGTAGTGTGTTCCTTTGTAATGTGACGTTGTAGATTGTCTTTTCTGTTAAACTTATGACCACAAGTGTGACACGAATACACTTGCTCCTTGGTACTGTGACTGGTCCGAGTATGGCGAAGCAGACTGCGCCTTTCAGTGAAACCTTTCCCACAAGTTGCACATAAGTGGTTCTCAGATGATTGCCTAGTTGACATCTTTGTATTTTTAGGCATGTTCACTAGCGACTTGATACTGAGACAAGCAACTGTCGACTTGACACACGTTCACAGCGAGCCGATGAATATAGCGTTGAATATATTTAGTTTCTATCTTTCACCAAAGGTCGATAACACGATGTTGGCTAGATAGGTAAGTCAAATACTCAAACAACAAGATGTATTATTCACTAGTCTAGTAAACTGTTTAAATCCCGAACACTTTTTTCCTCGTCTTTGTTTCAAACGCCGATGACTTCTTTGCAGATGACGTTGTAAACTATGGCAGAATAACGAGGTTGCTTACACTTCGGATGCGTCAGGGTAAGAATCTGGCTGATAATTCTTACAAGGCAGTTGTGAATGTCCAAAAATTGGAAGAAAGAGCCGCAAAAGCTGTAGGTCCGTATATGGCTGATAGTCCGTGGATACTGAGACAAAACGGTAAATGGGAAACTTTCTAAACTTGAAGGCAAATAGTCATTGAATAATCACAAAACTGAAGATCCAATCTTTCGTCGTTCTTGTGTACATCACAAAGTGAGTGAGAGGTAGTGAGTTGGATATATATTACATACAGTAAGCCCCGCCCACCTTATAGTTGCCAGCCAATCAATGCTTGTCTAACATAAAATGTGGGTCAATTCTAAGACAATTACCCTGATTGGTTGTAGACCACAAGTGAACAGCCAATCAATGCTTGTCTAACATAAAATGTGGGTCAATTCTAAGACAATTACCCTGATTGGTAGTATACAACAAGTGAACAAAGGAATGTAGTGGTATGCAAACAGGTCAGATACATGATGAAAGACAGACATCGTAGTTATTACCACACACACATTTCTGTTGGTTACAGACATAACTTCACACGAGTTAGGTCCCGTAGCGGACTTGCCGGTATGTTGTATGGTTCATTTGTATGTAACTAATACACCAACGTATTTCATACCCTTGTGCTTTGTACTTATTTGCTAATGTAACACGGGTGTGTGATATTTTATACATATCACTGTATTTAATTTACCTTGTAATAATGTACTTGAATTCTTTCAACTACTTCCTATTTAGTACTATATTTATATACTGTGATTATGTGTATTGCTTCTTTTTGTATACATTGTGGTAGTGTATGGCTGTCTTGTGCGATGTTGGTTTACTTCTAACACACTAATACAGACGATCAGAGACATGAAGCTTGACACGGGAAAAATGTAGCAAATTGACTACAAGAAATAGTTGTCTTTAAGAGGATAGACCAAGCTTCGATATGTTGAAGATAGTCTTTGGTAAGGTGGAAAACATAATGACTAATATAAAGATGTCAATTACAAGGAGAAAAAGAGTGTTCAAGTACTACATAGAACCTATACTATTGTATGAATGTGAAGCGAGGACAATAGGCAGACAAGTTAAAAACCATCTAATGACACTGGGGATGTGGATTCTGAGTGGGGAAAAATTAACTTGACAACCACATGAAACTCCCTCCAAATAATACAAGGCAACAGAACAATACATGCAGCATAGCAGACACAAAGACACTACACCAGCCCTGTAAGGCAACATACTCTGATAATGTATACATAACGGCTGCTCTCCAATAATACTACACACATCTATAAGAAGTGGTAAGTGCGCATACACAGATACACGATACTTCCTAAAGTAGACTCTAACCAAGTTCGCAGTGCAGCTATATAGAGGCATGCCTATTGATCTGATATGAAATATGTTTGATTATTTTCACACCCGGATGTAATAGGCAACAATTCACAACACAGCTACGATGCGCTGACAGAGGTGACCTGTATCACATAGTACACCATCCTTTTTCAAACCCCAATCGTTTTCAATGTCACAAGAATAACGAACTACTGATATTTAAGAGCAGAGTGGCATATGCTGATACTGTTTGTGATATCTCCTACTCATACCACCTGTTTTAACTGAATAAGGACACATACACCTAACCCATAACCCCCAACCGCCACATATGAGAAAAATCGATTGAGTAGTGCTTTTGATTTCTGTGGATATTCCGACAATAGGTGTTAATCCTTTAATCCCCTTCCAGCCTTTATATGAACCTTTATTAATATCGCGAACTATTTGCAGCCATGAAGATATTAGTAATATCAATACCCCATTTTTGTCATTACGACGACGATAAGCCCCTGGATTAGCCGTTATGAAAATGAGTATTGATTTTTGGCAACACCTGTTGAGGTTAAGATTATATCATATTCTGATAGTTATGTTATATTTTGTGACGCATAGGTACAAGGGTGAAATTTGATGCCTGTGTTTTTTCATCAGCGGTGGGACTTGTGGCTGCGGTGACACGGCCGGACAAAGTGGCACTAACCCCTATAATCAACTAGACACCCACCTGTTGATGACTGGCAATTTTACCAACGACAAAGTACCGAGATTCGAACCTGTCACTTCCACATTGTCTGGGGTACCCTTAAACATAGCCGGGTTAATAACACCAGAGCTCTCCATCACAACTAAGTAACAAAAACATAAATATTTCTTCTACCACTAGACCTCCCCACTGGGGTTCGAACCCGATGATAGTGTTCGGAAGCGTTTATATAGTTACCCATCCACTCACCCCACCCCTTAACAACGAATATCACAAAGTCATACCCACTAAATGCAATAATACCGGTCATCTTTACTTTTTTAAGGTTTTCATTTTTAATCTGTATGATGATATTGTTTAAACCACTACGACCCTCTACGGCTCACTAGTAACTGCTACCCACTCCTTAACACCGACTTTCGCTAAGCCATACCCATTAAAATCAATACTACTAGCCATCTTGACCTTTGTAAGGATTTCATTTGAAGCTCTAAAATGATATGATGATAGTGTTTCGATGCAGATATTTAACTACCCGGCCACTCAACCACACCTTAACAACAAATAACACGAAGACCCGCCCACTACAACCTACGATAACAGGAATAATTAAATTTTAATTCTTTAAAAAAAATAAAAGTCTCAAAAAAGGGGAGGTAATATCACAAAAACAGACGATTATTTACTCCTGAGTTATGTCCCGCACCTCCTTCTTTGCGCTTACTAAAAACGACAGCACCTACCGGCACCTCCTTCTTTATTCTTAGTAAAATAGGTGCGCTCCACAATTTCGGGGGGGGGGGTGTAGGCAACATTATATACTACTGTCAGGAGCCTTGGTATGCGATCAACATCGAACAATTAGTATAATGAGCCACATCACGAAGATTCTGCTGAGAATTATCATGCAAAGAGTTAGGAAGAAAATACAACCCGAAATAGGAGATTAACAATGTGGGTTTGTAGAAGGCAAGGGCGTGTATATATATATATATATATATATATATATATATATATATATATATATATATATATATATATATATATATATATATATATATATATATATATATATATATATATATATATATATATATATATATTGAGTACAGTAATTGAACGTTCTATAGAAGTAAACAAAGATCTATATCTTTGCTTTATTGACTACACAAAGGCTTTCGATAAAGTGAGACATGTCGACATGTTAAGGATGCTTGAAGATCTACAAATTGATGGAAAAGACCTTAGACTTGTAAAAAACATATATTGGAAACAACAAGCTGCCATAAGAGTTGATAATGAAGTAGGTCAATATCAGCCTATTAAGAGACGTGTGAGACAGGGATGTATAATGTCTCCAGATCTTTTTTCTCTGTACAGTGAACATATTTTCAGAAACATAGAGGATATGGAAGGAATCAACATTGGGGGACGATACATCAATAACATTAGATATGCAGATGATACAGTCTTGATTGCAGACAATGAACAGAACCTGTAAAATTTAGTAGATGCTGTTGTTGCACACAGTGAACAACTAGGGTTAGAACTGAATGTTAAGAAGACACAGATTATGGTCGTCACTGGGAAGAAGGAAATTCCTCAATGTGATATACAAGTTAATGGGCATATTCTTAAGCAAGTGAATCGATACAGTTATCTCGACACAGTCATAACATCTGATGGGAGATGCCTTGAAGAGGTTACAACAATAATTGCCATTGCGAAGGTAGCCTTTTGCCAGATGAAAAGCATATTGACCAATAAATAGATATCAATTGAAACGAGAAAAAGAGTGTTGAAGTGCTACATAGAACCTATACTTTTGTATGGATGTGAAGCGTGGACAATAAGCAGTCAAACTGAAAAACAGCTGATGGCCGTGGAAATGTGGTTTCTGAGGAAAATGCAAAGAATACCATGGACAGACAGAAAAACCAATGAACAAGTCCTTCAAGAAACAAATGAAGATCGTAAACTGATTAGAGTCATTAGACGTAGACTATCTAAATTTTTTGGGCATGTTATGAGAAGAAATGACTTGGAAAACTTAGTGACAACTGGCAAGATCGAAGGGAAGAGACCAAGGGGAAGACCGAGAAGTAAATACCTGGATGACTTGGCAACATGGCAAGGAACAGGAACAGGGAAGGAGAGTTCTGCAGTACAGACCCTTATAGAGGTGCTCTGATACCGGGTCAGGATGAAAGTCTCTACATTGTAACAATAGACGCAAGTCCATTTCAAGGTCTAGACATCCTGAATGTCAATGCCAACACATCGGAATTGATGTTAAAGCTCTGTCTGAGAGACAGGAACATTGAGCTGATCCACGACTCTGGTGATCGAGTGAAATGGCAGAACATGACCGCTCACGCTTATCGGCATGGCACATGGTGGATGGATTGCGGTGTGCCTGTTTACAGCGGAGCTGCGATACTGCACTTTTAGACCGACACATCCGACTTCTGCGGGCGTTTGTTGACCGGGTTAACCTTCCCGGGGATTCGGACTTTCCACATAATGGATTTGCTTTCCAAGCAATATTCCATTTCATGCCTCTGGGACACTTTTGCCACTGATATATCTGTGGCATGAATTGTGGCAGGCTAAGAACTTATTCATGCACCTTTAGATGTCAACCTGAATATAGTTAAAGAAAGCTGCAGTCAACTTGAGCTTGTTGATATCTCCATAGAGCTTGTCCTCAAATGAAGCAGGTGTGGGCCAAAATGTCTTTCTTTGTTTTGCATATATTGGGCACACCTGCAGCAAATGTCTAGCTGTCATTTTACCAGTTCCACAATTACATTCATCAGTATCCCCTATCCTTAGTTTAATGAACAAGTGGTATTTCAGCCTGTTATGTCCTGTGCGGAGTCTGAAGATTGCTACTTGTTCATTTCTGTCGAGTTTGTAATATGCATAATCTTTTTGGTGGCCTGGATGCTCTGGTTCCCATTTGGTTCTATAAGTGTTCTTTTTTTTTTTAATAAACCACTTTGCCTCATTAAAGGTTATGTCTATGTCAGGCTGAGATAGTCGTCCGCCCTCTTTTGCCAGTCTGTCAGCCTCTTCGTTTCCAGGTATACTGCAATGTGATGGGGTCCACTGTATTACAACTTTAAAAAAAAATTTCTGACATAGTCCATGGAGTGCTGCTCTTAGGTCTGCTAGTTATGTGCTGTTTTTGCTCTTCTGTATTGAGACAACTGATTTTGCATCTGTGAAGATAGCTATTTGCTTCTCTTTATTTTCCTCCATCAAGAGCATTTCTGCTGCAGTTTTCAAAGCCTGTACCTCTGCTTTGAAGTTACTTGACAATTTTCTAGTTGTCACTGACTGTGTTATTGTTTTCACTGTTTTTTTTTTTAAATTTAGAATATTTCCTCCTCCTCCTCCATTTTCTGTTGAATTTTTGGCTGTTCCATCTGCACATGCTGAGTCTAAATGCTACTTGGGTAATGTTCTTTTGTGTAGTGTAGGGCTGTTTTTCTTCTTTCTGTTTCATTCTGAGTGTTCTTTTTCTCAATACCAGGAATGTTTTCTGTCATCTCAGGCAGTTGCTGCTGTCCCCAAGCTGGGAAGTTGTGTGCATTGTAAATGGGTTTGACCGTTGATATGTTAAATATAGGATCTGCCCTAGTCTTTCGTTTTGCAGTTTCTTCAAAGTTGCTACGCTTCAGTCTTCCCTTTCCAAGACCATTAAACCTATATGATGTGTCAATCTTCTAAATTGTTCTGCTTGTTGCTGGGTTCTACTATCTCTTCTATCCTGCATTGGTTGTAAACAAGGATCTTTTCTAGTTCATTAATAGGCGTTGTTTTCAGGCTTCCAGTGATGATCCGCATTCCTTGATCTTGAACTCTACTTATTTTGTTCAAGTTTGACTTAGCTAATGTTGCCCACCTGCAATGCCATATTCCAGTACTGGCCTTTCCCGTCCAGTATATATCTATTGAGAGCTTTCTCATCTGCACCCCAATGTTGTACCAGTAAGCTTTTTTTATGATTGCTATTCTTTGCCTTTCTCTTGTTCGATTTTTCGCAACCTATGTCTTGCATGTCGGGCGACGATCAAAGGTGACTCCTAAACAGTTTGGATTTTCTTCATGGCGCAATATTTTTCCATTCAATACCAGCTTAGGTTGCTGAGTTTTATTTGAGAGGGAGAACACTGTGCATGTTGTTTTATCCTCACTTATATTCACTAGCCATGATTTTGGCCAGTCCTCTAGCGCTAATAAGGCTTGCTGTATTCTGTTGTTAGCTGTACAAATATATTCTTCAGATGTCCACATGGCTACGTCGTCTGCAAAGGATGCTGTGTGTACTCTGGCTGAACAATTTTCTGTGACGTCATTTATATATGCTAGGAATAATGTTGGTGAAAGAACCCCTCCTTGGGAGACACCTTGCTCTAACAGCATCTTTATGCTGGTTTGTCCTTGTACGTTTGTCCTGGCAGTTCTGTTCTCAAGGTAGTGGCTGATCCATTTGTACATTTTCCCACAAACATGCATTTTTTGCAGTTTTACTTTCAGTCCTTCCTTACATACTTTATCAAATTCTTCTTCTTCTTCTTCAGCATTCCGAGCCATTAAGGTTCTTTGCTCCAGATTCTTTGCGTCTCCATTCGTCTCTCTGGTTGACCTTCTCTTGCCAGTCGCTGATTTCAAGTGCTTGTAGGTCTGTATGTATATTATCTCTCCACCGTCTTCTTGGACTACCTCGGGGTCTACGGTCATTTATTTCCTGAGTGTAAGCGAGATTTGTTTCCCTATTATCTTCTATTCCTTCTATATGCCCCAGCCATTTTAGTCTATTAGCCTTCATGATACCAGTGATTAGCGGGGGCTTAAACAGATCATAAATGTCTTTGTTGCTTCTTCTTTTCCACTCTCCACTTTGTGTATACCTATACTAATAATACTTTATTAAATGCTTTTTCTAAATCTATCCAGACCGCTAGTGTGTGCTTTTTCTCTTGGAAGGCATCCTCTATTTCCTGGGCTATATAGGTTATTTGAGCTTCAGTGGATCTGTACTTTCTGAATCCTGCTTGGTGTGGTGTTAAGAGTTGGTTTTCTTCCAGATACCATGTTATCCTGCCATTGATAATGTGTTCCATTAATTTTCCTACACAGCTAAGTAGACTGATAGGTCGATATCCATTTGGTTCTTCCAGGTCTTTTCCTTTCTTGTGGGACTGGTATTGGTATAGCTTCATTCCATGCATGTGGGACTATTCGTCTCTTCCAGCTGTAATTTAAGACTGCTAGTAGCTTCTTTTTGGCTTTAGCATCTAGTCCTATTAGCATATCATTTGGGATTCCATCCTTTCTTGGTGATTTCTTCTTTTTTAAGGTATTCATTGCCCGTTCCATTTCTTCAATGTTTAGATTTGCCATCATATATTCTGCTGATGTCTCTGTATTACTATGATGTATCTGTTTATCTTTGATTGCTCGGTTGTAATATCAATGTGATTTGCACAAGCAAAGTGTTCCATTAGTGCATTTGCAGCCTTTTTTTCATGTGAGCAAAGCATTTCCTTGTTTAATTATTATTTGTTTGTTTCTGGGTCCTTCATTGTTCATGGCTTTCACTAGTTTCCATAGTTTGTTTCCATCCCTGACAAAGTTGAGGTCTTCCGTTTTTTCCTTCCAACAATCTCTTGATGTTTGATTTACTGGTCTTTTATATTTTGCTGAGATGGCTTTGAGAGAGATGTTCACTTCAGTTGTTTGTTCTCTCTCTCTCTCTCTCTCTCTCTCTCTCTCTCTCTCTCTCTCTCTCTCTCTCTCTCTCTCTCTCTCTCTCTCTCTCTCTCTCTCTCTCTCTCTCTCTCTCTCTGCTGTTTCCTGGCACCTTCAACTTTTTTCTCCAAAATGTGTAGTTCTTCAGTCCAGTATGGTTTGTAATTTTTCTCCGCTCCTCTTGGAATGTACTCTGGTGTTATTAAATTTAGCTTTCATTTTTACGTATACGGTGTAGGGGTGGGGTGGGGATCTTATAGGGAGGAAATACGAAAGGGAGGGTTGACATTCTGAACATATATTGAAGGGGTGCATTGGGCAAAAAAGGAGGGAATTTTTTTTTAAAAAGAGGGAATAATCCTGACACAGACGTATGCTGAAGTTGGACACAGTGACCTTTCAGGTTCATGACTAGACGCCAGGCATTGCCATGAAAGAGGTACAAGGAGGAAGTGAGGTTGAAGGGGTACCCAAACTACTGTCCTGATATGAGACAGCAATATCCGCTATGCTGGCCAAGATTCTCTAGTTTTATCTCTATTTATTTTGGTTTTTATCTCTGCTTATTTGGTTTCATGTACATTTATTTTGGTTTATTCAGGTTTATTTAGTTGTGTCTCCATTTATTTGATGAAATAACGCGACAGAGGGGAAAGAAGGGGTAGAGATAAAAAGATAGGAAGAGTAAAGAAGCGAAAGAAAAATGGAAGTGACAGACGACATGAGAGGAAAAGTGATGAAGCACGGAGAGAGAGAGAGAGAGAGAGAGAGAGAGAGAGAGAGAGAGAGAGAGAGAGAGAGAGAGAGAGAGAGAGAGTAATGAAATGAGATAAGGAGTGCAATAAACATACAAAAGAAGAACAGAGGTAATAGATAACTCCTATGAGGACATACATTTTGAAGCAATGGAAATTTGCCTCTGTTTATGCCGGCAAAAGAAACTCTAACGGCTAATCATATGTCTTTATCTTCGTCTGTTATGGTATTATCAATTTCATATTCAAGCAACGGCGAGAAGAAATATACAATAGTCAGCTGGGGAACAAAACATGAAACGGAGAAAGCAAGACACTGAGATAATGGGTAACCGCCTGTGATGAAACATTCATTGGGAATAGGAGATTTATATAAAAGACACTAAGATAAGGAGAGTGAAGGAAGGAGGAGGTTAATTATTGACACCACAGGGCGTATATTTTCATTGAAGACACAAAGAAAGACACAGATCAAGACAATATGAAATAAACAAAAGAGGGAGAGAGTTATGAAAGTAGGAAAGAAAGAGAACCGATCATGGAATGAAAACAGGGGTAATCAGACAAACGGAGATAGTGAATATATATAGTGAAATGTAAAGTATGCACGAGGAGGTCGCAAAAAGTGTGTATGAGTTCACCGATGGTGCCAGTTATTGTGACGTATACGGAGAGAGAGAGAGAGAGAGAGAGAGAGAGAGAGAGAGAGAGAGATTGAGAGAGAGAGAGAGAGAGAGAGAGAGAGAGAGAGAGAGAGAGAGAGAGAGAGGACAAAGTGGTCGGATCGTAGGACCAGCAGCCCATCTCCCAGTCAGTTAGCTAGCGG